>PVKA01027963.1:0-29931 GCA_004027165.1 Ctenomys sociabilis | reverse complement strand
TTGGTATGATTTTATTCATATTTCTTCTGCAAAAGTTTCATTTTTCTTGGAAATGTGGTACTATAAATTCAACTAAATTAGAAATTTTAAATCTTTACTTATTATCTACTCCCTTCTACTTAGAAAATTCTAATTATATGAATATGTTTCTTAATTTTGGCCCAGAGTAAACTATTATGTAGCTGATCTTTAAACTCCTTCTTCATGTTTATTTTAGACAATTTTATTGACATTTTTATTTAACTTTTTAAATAAATTTTTTACAATGTACAATCTATTATTAATCTCATGTTACATATTCATTTCAGAAATATTTTTCTAAAATTCATCCAGTTTACAACTTATACTTTTCACATTTCAATATTCGCCTCAATTTTTAATTTGCTATATGATTATTATTGATTTTCAATAAAGTTAACAATTAGTTAAAAAATGGAAACAAAAATGATCCCATTTGATATATATTCATAAATATGTAATAAGTATTTTTGAGGTATAAGATAAAATTTATATAATGCTAGCAAACTGTAAATAATGATGATACAATATGTTTCTATTATACAGTATTAGGTCTATAGCATATTTCATAGATCCATTTTACCGTTGGTGGACTTTAGTGTATTCTGATATGGGGCCAATAAATATTTTTGTTCACATCTCTAGCTCTGTGTGTGTGTGTGTGTGTGTGTGTGTGTGTGTGTGTGTGTGTGTTTTATCCATCTTACTACCATTTTAGCTGTTTTTCTTTTTGATTTGTACATACACATGAATACTTATCTGGCAGGGGAGATACCGTGATCATGTAAGATATATATGTGTACATGTGCATGTATGTGTGTTTGTATAAAATTTGGATATCAATTCTTTGATGATTAATGTTATAAATATCTAATTTCAAATTGTAATTTGTCATTTTATTTTATGATACACTTGATATTCAGGAGTTTTTGCTGTTTTAATAATGTATTAGTCTATTTTATTTTGTTATATCAGAAAAACAAAAATTGAGCCCTTTATACTTACAGCAATTTATTTAGCTCATATTTCTGGGGTCTGGAAAGTCCTAAATTAAAAGGCTGCAGCCAGTGAGGGCCCTCTTGATACATCATAATGAAGCAAAAAGCATAACTTGAATGACACAGAAGAAGAGAGGGGCCAAACTCATCCATTGTCATGACTCTAACTCTTGCAATGAAGAACCCACTCTTATGATATTAATTTATTAATGAGGGCTGAGACTATGCACATCTTAAAGTTCTAACTCTCAGTACTGCTACATTAAGGACTAAGTTTTGAACACATGAAGGGCTGGGTATATAGCTCAGTGGCACAGGGCCTGCCTGGCAGCACAAGCTCCTAAGTTCTATTCCCAGCATAAATAAAAAGATTTATTCAATTCATGAAAATGGAGTTAAACCTTAGCTATCATTTTCTCCACAATTTTTTCTTTCTGTGTTTTCTAAATATTTCTTCCCAGCCTGTAACTGATTGGGCAAAAAATACTCCATTTTAAGGAAGGGCCACTTAAAGTTCGCTTAAACTGTAGATGAACTCACTCCCTCCCTCCCTCCCATGTAGTTAACCATAAAGCCACTTAGAGAAAACCAGGTTCATAAAAGAAGAACAAACAGAACAACTTGGAAGGAATAGGGAAAACATCAAACCACACTGCCTGATGATAGGCAGATGGTTAACAGTGTCTGGGAAATGTAAACCTTGTGTCAATTGTGTGACATTCTTATAAAACTGCTGAAAATGAGGTAATGAGACAATGTGGTTTCTATGGAAACTTAAAAACTATATAATATGAAAGCAAAGTTCAGACCAGGTCTGACATTTTGTGGCTCCATACTCAAGAGACTAGGGTGTTGTTTCCAAGCACACAATAAAAGTTTCCTTGTTCATTTGCACTTGGTCTCTTATCTTTGCTCTCTGTTGTTAGGTACAAACCCACACAATTCACCAGACTAGGCATTCTGACTTGACTAGAAGATTTATTAGGGACATCAAGCAGGCTGGTTGTCTAGTGGACCAAGATAGCAGCAAGCAAGGCAAAGCACAGGTCCTTTTAAAGAGTGGGAAGGGAATTTGTGAGTTAGAACAGCTGAGAGATCTAGGCACAGCTACTTGGTGTGTGGAGGACTTTCAATGTTAACAAAGGAGAGTTTCATGGTTGCTTGCCCAGGTCAAAGTCATGCAGACTTGTTCTGCAGTATTGGACTTGGCTCTGCATGGGGCCAAGGGGGAGAGAGTTTGGAGGCAGGGTTCCTGGGAAACTATAATTCCTGGCCTATGACCAGTTATCTGATGATAAAGAATAAGAAAAATAGTGTCCTGTAAATGTATCCAAAATGTATTTTTAAAAAACTTCATTTAAGCCTATGTGAGATGTGCTAAAAAATAGTGAATGTTTAAATGTTAAAATTATTGCAGCAAAAAGCTGCAGTTAGCTCTTTTTATTTTCGTGTGTGTGTGTGTGTGTGTGTGTGTGTGTGTGTGGTGGGTGGGATTGGCATAGCATGTGGTGCAGGGATCGAATCGTGGTCCCTGGGCTTTCCCAAGATTGCTTAAGCAAGTCCTATAGTTTGCTGAACCATCTCACTGACCCCATTAACTCCCTTTAAAATACTCCAACCTTGCTTTGAATGCACTTATGCCTCATTCTTACCACTTTCTGAAGTACATTTGGAAGTCTTCTTTCCAGAGGGTGTTCGCTTTCACTATCATAGCTCCTCAATGTCCTTAACTGAGAAAAAACATTTACCATCATGGTCATTTTGACATTAGGGAACAGACAGAATTTTCATGGTGCCAGATTTGATGAAAAATGGTTAGTGAGAATACATGCTATGTTTTTATAAGCCTGTTTTTCTATTGGATTGCACTCAGCATACTTTTAATCAAATCTTAAAAACACTTGAGAAAAAGAACTTCTATAACTGCTTTAGAAAGTGCAGTAATGATGGAACAAGTGTGCTTAAAGCAAGGGGAAGTATTTTGAGGATGATTTATACCCATGTATCTTTTACTATTGTGAAAATTTAAAATTTTCACAATAGTAAAATACATAGATTTTTATTATTATCTTTACTGAAGAACAAATAGCAATGAGACAGTTTCAAGACAAATTAACAGGACAGATTCGATAAATTAATACATTGCAAAAAGTTTTCGTAATGTTTTGGTGTCATACAAGGTGCATACATGATAATATACTTACACACGTTATTATAGCAGATGTCTCTACTCAGTGAATGAAGAGAGTGTACCTGTATACTTATCTTATTTCTTATAGCTGAATTATATCACAGATTCAATCATTAATACTGTCTACCTTGTTATCTCCCTAGTGATTGTCCATAGTACTAGAAGCCAACATAATATCTTGTCCAACCACTACTATGAGTTCAAATCTTGCTTAACATAGAATTATGCAGAAGCACGCCATATTTATCCTAACTGTACTGTTTATACACACACATCATGATTCTTCTTTTGTATTTCCCCCTTTTTTGTATAGACCTGTCAAAGATGAGCACTCCATTGTCATTCAACTAATTTAGGTGCCTGAACTCGGAGACACGATCCAACACAGTGCAGCATTCCACAATAATAGTGAGTTATCTGAAGATGTTGTTGACTATAGCCATTTACAGCTCAACTTACTATTATGACCCCACGTTACATACCTCATTTTTATATTTTTCTTCTGGATGGTTAAGACCGAGATAGATCAAGACCTATGTAACAAAAAATGTAGCTTTTGTTTCTGATGAGGTCACACAATCCAACATTCAGGTCACCAAAACATACAAAACACCTAATCACTTCAACCCAAGTAGAAACACACCAGGACATATAATAGTCAAGATCACAGAAATCCAACACAAGAATAATATACTGAAAGCTGCTAGAGAGAAGAAGGAGCTCACATTCAAAGGAAAACCCATCAGAATTACAGCCGACTTCTCTACACAAACAATGAAGGCAAGGAGAGCATGGAGCAGAGTTCTTAAAGTCCTGCACGAAAACAAATTCCAGCCCAAGCTATTAAACCCTGCAAAAATCTCTTTCAAATTTGATGGAGAAGTGAAATACTTCCACAAGAAAGAACATGATGACCAAGCCATCCCTACACAGGCTGCTGAAAGATGCTCTAGAGAGAGACCACAATGACCAGAACCCCACGAATGAGAATGGAAGGAACGCACTAAAAGAGGACAAAGGCAGCATACAAAGGAGTAAACAACAGCACGTAAATATCATGACAAACATAAGTCAACACATTTCAGTTGTAACTATCAATGTAAACGGACTCAATTCTTCAATTAAGAGAAATAGACTGGCACAATGGATTAGAAAACAAAATCCAACAATATGCTGTATACAAGAAACACACTTAACTCAAAAGGACATTCATAAGCTCAAAGTCAAATGATTGGAAACAATATTACATGCCCCAGCACCTCAGAAAACAGCAGGAGTAGCAATTCTGTTCTCAGACAGTTTCAAGTTCAAACCAAGAAGGATCAAATGACACAAAGAAGGCCACTATATATTGGTAAGGGGAAAAACTCAAGAGCAAGAGGTAACACTCATAAATATCTGTGCACCAAACAGAGGAACACCCAACCATGTTAGACAAATCTTAATGGACATGTACATACATTAATCACACCCTGTAGTCCACTGAGAAGAACTTTGAATATATGAGGAGAAGTAGAAATCAATTTTGGTTTTCTATAACTGTAACATGGTAAGCACAAGGACCCGAATTCGATCACTAGTACTACATGCCCTGCTGTCCCCAGAACCCCAGGCACATTGAGCCAGCCCTGCAATTGGCCATGGTGGAGCACTCCTATAGTTCCAGCACTTTGGAAACTGAGACAGGATTATCACTATGAGTCTGAACTGTGTAGTGAGACCCTGTATAAAATAAATAAATAAAAATAAATACAATAACTCTGTAGCAGAAACCCCTAACTTTAGTGAATTAAAACAACAATGTATTACCTCCCAACAGTTTGGGAACTGACAAGATCATTTGACATTTTCTCACTTAGGGGCCCTCATAAAATTACAATAAGATGGTAGCTGAGTCTATAGATCCTGTAGACCCTGACATAAATTCAAAAAAATAAGGAAATTATAAATAAGAATAAAATGGGGGAAAAGTAAATTAAACATTTACTCTTCCTTTAAAAAGACCAGCACAGACGGGCTTTTTTTTTTTTTTTTTTTTTTTTTTGCGGAACAGGGGATTGAACTCAGGCCCTTACCCTGCGCTGGCCAGGGAAGTGCTGATCCTACTGAGTCATCTTCCCAGGCCCCAAAGAATGACATTTTTGATCGCTAGTTTTCAAGGACGGTTAGTTTATGGCCTGGTCTTATTTTCAAGGAAAGAGGTAGTCTATCACCATTGTGAAATGAGCCCCACGCAATTCTGTTCTCAGACAGTCTCAAGCTATTGATAGTACATCATTGGAGATATTTGTTAAATATTTGTTGATAGTTAATAGATGGCAAAAATCAATACTTTATACATATTAAATGGTTGTTTGAAGTAAGTTAGCTTAAAAATAATTGCTCTAGAATGCTGTGGAATATTTCTTGTCTCTTTCAATGAAGGCTATTTTTAAGTCCCTGAAGTCTCAAAAGAAAATGGTGTACTCTTCTACGATAGTCTTTCTGAACAGCAAAAGTCTCATCATTTTCTTTGAAATATGACTGTATTCTATGGTTGAACATCAATGTCCGTAGAAAAATAGGGCAATAGAAATTTTAAATGTCCAATATGTTTAAGGCTGTTTGCTGTGCTTTCTATTTGATCAAGAAAGCATGAACTGAGCTAGTAGTTTTAGTGTGCAATTGCACTTACAGTTATTTATTAATGATCACCAATAGCCTCCATAATTTGGATGTAATGGTTAAACAATTACCTATTGCACTTGAGCTGAAGAAAGAAAGTCATTTAATTGCTAGCAATTTTTCCTCATTATACAAAAGCCCTTCCTTACTGCTCAGTAGCATAATAATAACAGCCAGATAAAACAGTGATTTGGCACTCAATAACTCGTTTCCTTTCTTAATAGCCAAACTATAAATCCCAAATAGCCTCATATTGCATGTAAGCCATAGGTCTGAAAACAGTATATTTTTAATATTTTTATGGAAAAAAAGCAAGGGATTTACAAAGCACTGAAAATAAATGAGGCCCTCCAAAGTGATTGCGTCTTTGTAATAATGTAGTTCTGCAGAACACTGTGCTACAGCATAGGCTCTGCCCCATTCTTTCCCCTTCCCCCTCCTGTTGATACTTATATAAGCCCACATGCATGATCTTCTTGCTATATTTTTGGAACTTATTTTTGTAAAGACATATTTAGGTAATAATTCTGTATTTCTTGGTGAAAGAAAAAGACAAGCATATTATATGCATTAGTCTCCTTCTGTAGTTTGACTTCCAGCTTTCCAAGAGCAACTAACTCACAGAGCACTAACATGAGTCTAATAGAGAAACATCTGAGGTATCAGAAAGTTCACATGTTTTCTGGCAGCTACCTTGTAAACAAATCACAAGTAATTTATTCATGATGCTATCTTTTTCAGTTGTGGAGGGACAGAATGAAAGAAAATGTAGTCTGAACAGTGACTTGGAAAACAGAAATCCATGGGCTTTGATGCCTCCCTTAAAGTCAATTGTCCCTGTAGCCTTGGTGTATCCCAGAAGAGTACTTTAAGGATTAATTAGCTTCTTAAAAGCTTTGAATGTGAAATGTACTAAGTAAACACATGACAGATTGAGCTCATGAGAGGAAGAAAAGACATTTAAACATGGGTGAATGAAATGGAGAATGATTGTAGAAGGATAGATTACTTATTGTTTTCTCATTCTTACTTTGGAACAATGGAAAGAAAATATTTCTAAGGGGTATATTGTTTTATATAAACTAGAAGAGTGGGAGAAGAAGGTTAAAAATTAAAAGAAGTTAATACAGTACTGTGATCCATAACCAGTAACTAAAAATGAGAGGCTGAGTGAAGATGAGGATGAACTGCATAATGTACTGCAGGGCTTTATGGTGAGGAAAAAATAGCTAATCTTTCAAGGAAGGAAATAGGATAATGTTCACAGGAGGCAGAGAGCACAAAGACAAGGGATAAGACTAAATAATTAGATGGACTTGTTTCAGAGGAAATACAGCAGGAGGAAAAGGAGGTGGATTAATGTTGTAAGAAAATGGCCATTACACTATCAAAACAAAGTTATTGAACCAAAACATAGGAGCTGAAACATGATGTAGTCAAAATTGCAGGGAATGATTGAAAATGAGATAGAAAATTTACAACTGTAAGATAATAAGGTACTCATATAGTACTACTTACTGGGTTGGAAAAAAAATAAAGAAACACAGGAAAATGCAGAGTAAAGGGGTAGTGACAACATATTGTGGTACAACATGCAGTTTTAGTCAGACATTAGAAATGAAGGGAGAGAAATGGAACCTTAACACAGAAAACATAAGTACAGGACATCAAATGATACTAAAGTCAAGGGCAAAACCTTGTAGAGAAATTTGTAGCATAATATGGCCAAGTATGGGACTTTGACATTCATGCATCTAGGACGTCAATGTAATTCAAAATAGAAATAAAACAACATGCATTTTGCTTGTTGAACACAGTACTTCTCTGTAATAGTTGTCCATGCCCAGTTTGAAACTGTTTCTGCAGAATGAATGTAGACACTTTCCCATAACAACATTCAGTTATCACATTAACCTATCACTCAATCCCAGTTAGAGGCATTGATTGTCATTATTCCCCATTATTTTCCTTCAGGATAGTTTTTGCATTCAGCAAGTTTGCTAGAACTGTCACCAATCCGAATGCACCTTAGGGAACCCACATTATGGGAATTAACCATTTACTGGAACTTTCAATGTTTGACAAAGTTTTTTTTAATTGAAAAGATTCTTATGAGCCTCTCTTTGCATATTTTTACTTTAAACAAAATTGCACCCTAAAATGCTTACAGAGCATTTCTTAAAACACACACTACAAAGATATTGATTTATCTACTTACCTTTTCTAAACTGGCCAGATAAAAACAATATAACTTAATCACACAATAAAGGTTCCCTCTAAATATAAAAATCTCTAAAGTAAAATTCATTTCTAGTATCTAAATGAACATTTTGTATCCAAGAATCACACATAATTTTAAAGCACAGACTGTTAATGTTTCATGCATACACTGCAAGTTCAGGCTCACTTGTTTCATTCTCTGCCCTCCTTGCTTTATGCCACCCAAACAAAGTGATCTACAAACATCAAAGAGGGATTCTTTGGAATAAATTTTTGATTAAGTACAGTAGTCCCACCCATACGTTGTCATAACTAGCCACTCGAGATTGACCCATTTGTCTATTGCAACACTTGTTGGATGCATTGGTTTATCATTATCATAATCTCTATTAGCATATGTTTGTAGTACATGAAGTTTGCAATCACACTGAGGACTGGGTAAATGTACACAAAACAATGTGTTTCTTTTTTTTTTAACCGTCTTCCTCTTCCCTCCCACATCCTCCCTTCCTCCTCTAAATCACCTTTCCCCATTTTTATTCTTGTTGCTATTATTAAACTTAGACCAGTTTTATGATGAGTAATTTTTTACATTGATTGAGTTCATTTATGGTTATAAGTTGCTATAAAAGGAAGTAGTAGAAATGGAAGGAAGAAAATGAAAACTGTATAAAAAATGAGTGTAAGACAATAATAAAGGAGGTTAATTTGGGTGATAATGATAGTGATATATAGTCAGACTGGTGGAGAACTTTTATTTGAGCTGAAGGGTTAGTGATGAGGGTTTTAACCAGATATTTTGTGGAGACAAACGTAAGATATCGGGGTAAGGACGTGATGCACATTATCAAAGCAGAGGCAATGAATCTCCTAAAGTAACCCTGCAACTTGGAAAATATCCATACTGTCAATGTTGTCCCTTGGGACTTTGAAGTTACACAACATGTGGTCTTAAGACATAGTTCAAGTTCCACACATATTAGTGGACAACACTTAGTAACTCTGCAGGAAGATACAGAGGCAGATGAGGAGGAGGAAGATGGGGAACTCTTAAGGACTGTGCATCTGGATAGTTGTCTGCCCTTGGAAGCAGTAATAAGGTTTCGCAGAAAATAGTAAAACTAGTTGTTGATAAAGACAATGATAATGAAGATGATTCTGATGAGAAGGAACATGAAGAGAAGGCTCCAATGAAGAAGTCAATATGAGACACTCATGGCAAAACTGTACAACAAAATCAATCCAGAGTGGAAAAGACTCAAAACCACCAATACCAAGATCAAAAGGTCAAGAATCCTTCACAAAACAGAAAAATCCCCTGATACATCCAAAGAACCTAGTTTCAAAGAGATTAAGGCAAAAAAAAGGCATGCAAGTATAGAAAAATGTGATTCTCTCCCAAAAATGGAAGCCAAGTTCATTAATTATATGAAATATTACATCTGATGACAGACCAGGAGACTATTTAGGCAATAGAGGAAGTGTCTTTAAGAAAATGCTTTAAATAGTTGGTTAAAGGTTTCCATTTTTATTTCATTTCTGAAACAGTTGACATGTGCCTGTCCACCTGATAATGCACAGTGAGATCTTTTCCTACCATGATTGATAAATGTTGCCCAGATTCCATTGCCAAGAATATGCTATCCAAAGACCTGTTTTATTTTTAAATATGCAATTCCAATCTTTGCTTGATTTTAAACCTGTATAGAATATTATGGTAAGACATACTAGTAAGGATGATCAGATGTGGAGGTGGTGGGGAGATTAATATATACATATGAAATAAATTCAGCATTAAAAAGAAACTAAAGATAAAGATTTAAATAGATGTTTCTACACAGAAGACATACAAATGGACAAGGAGTACATGAAAAGATCTTCAATGTCACTAATTATGAGAGAAATACAAATAAAAACTATAGTGACATATAACCTCAGCCTATTAGAGTGGCTGGTATTAGGATACTAACTTTTGTTAACACCAAACAAAAACAGAAAATAAGGCCCAAGTAGTATAGAACTTTCTTAGAATTTATAAGTCTCTGGGGGTGATCCATCATCCTGCCAAATCATCCCACATATTAGAAAATGTTGAGAAGAATTTGGAGAAAAAGTGTTAGATGGAGAAAAAATATAGTCACTGTGGAAAGCAATAGAGTGGCTTCTCAAAAACATTAGAAATTAAATTACTGTATGATCAAACAATAGCACTTTAGCATACATATTAAAAAATTGAAAGCAAGTTCTCCAGAAGTTAGTTGCACACTTATGTTAACCACATCATCCATAGTAATAGTTAAAAGCAATACAAGCATCCATCAGTGTGTCAACAGATAAAGAGAATGTTGCATATATATATACAATCAAACATTGAAGAAGAAGAAATCCTGTCACACATTACAACATTGATGAACATTGAGAACATTATGCTAAGTGAAATAAGCCAGAAATAAAAAGACAAACACTGTATGACTCCTTTTATATGAGGTCTCTAACTTAGTTAAGTATATAGAATGGTAGTTTCCATTTTATCGAGACTTGTTGCGTCTCGACAAAATGAAGACATAGTTAACATTATTAAACTGCATACTGAAAAGTAGTTAAGATGATGAATTTTAAGTTGTGCATTTTATGCCAATTAGAAATAAAGAAAAAAAAAAAAGGAGGAAGCAATGGCTTGAGAAGCACCTGTGCCTTGGGCCATATTGGTTTACTTGGCCTAGTGTCACAAGTTGAGTGAATTAAGGGTCTATCTGCTAGAGGATACCAGATTACGTTTCATCAGACTGGAAAGTCACCAGATAGCCAAGCCAACAATCCCGTAGATGTATTGAGCTAGACTCCAATTTTCAGCACCAGCTGAACACAACCCATACTGTTAACCTCCTGTTAAGGTAAATGATAATTGTTGTTTGAAAAAGAAAAAAACAGAAGAACACAGAAATTACTCATCACTTAAAATCTTCCACTCAAAGGGATCTATAGTGAAATTATACAAGTTGAGTGTATGTGTGTAGTCATAAACATTAATACATTGAAGGTACATACTCGGATATTTTTCTGATCAGAAAATGTTATTCTCTATTTTTATTTGCATGATCTTTATAATGCCTTGTTGTAAGTCAATATTATAAAATAGAAGATAATAGTTACATGACCGCTTTATGAATACATGTTGTGCATATCCGTGATTAATTTGGGGATTGACTTCTTAGACATGAAACAACTGAGTGACAACTATGTAAAATGAATTATTCAGGTACCTTAAAAGCATGAACTGAATCCTCTTCAGAGTTGAAAGCAGAAAGTGAATTTTCTTTTCACATTTAGTCACTAAATTGGATATATTTTTTCTGAATTCAGTGTTGTTTTACTGTGGAAAACATTTTATTAACCAAACTGGTAGGCAGAACAAGAAAGATATCTGCAGGCAATGACAGCACATATTAATGGATGTATTCTCATTAGAGATGTGTGATACAACCTGCATAGAAAAAATCTATTGTAATGTTAATGTCTGTCTGTTCTATAAAATGTAAAATTTCAAGGGTTGGTGGTGAAATGCAGCATAAATATTTGAGAGAGAAAACAAGCACTAAGAGCTGTATATGCTAATAATGCTATAAAAACCACTAAATAATATATGAATGACACCTTCGAAATATCTATTTATCCACACCCTTGAAGAAATAACATCAAGATCTATTTATTTCTCATCTCCATCTATTTTAAATTCCAGCCAATCTGAGTGGTACATAAAAAATGCTATTTAAGGGAAGGCTATGCTTAAATTGACATGGATCATTTCTTTTCTTAAGTAAAGCTTTATTATAGCTAAAGATTTTGGACTTGAAGCAAAGAAACTCCTTGTTCTTTTCAACTAAAGAATAAATAAATATCTATTTCTTACTTTCTGTAATGCATGTATGACTTGGGTCATATATGTGCATATGAATGGGACAAAAGTGCTATTTGCTTAAGTATACTAGAGCTACCAGAGCACTTACCTTTGGACCAGGATGATGAGCATAGAATAAGGCATTTGGATAAGGTTCAATAATCAGTGATTTAATGAGTGACTAATATATTTGTGGCATCTTCTACAAGCATAAAAAGATTTTGGCAATCATCAATAACATATTAATGGAGTTTTGACAGTTCTTGGCAAATCTCTGTAAATATTATTTTGAGAATTAGCATAACTTTTTAATCAGCATACATATAACCAATATATTGAGGTCTCTCTGTTCATGTGCTGACCTCAGATGACACAGAGGCTGCTTATTTCCATAAGGTTAGAAAAATTTGGCCTTGAATACATCACCTTTAAATGTGAAATCTCTATTTCCAATTCCTGAGTGTGTATGTGCGTTGGAGAAGAGGTCAGTATGTGTAAATAGGAAGCATTTCCAATATCACAATTTGGCAAAGAGCCCCACTGAACCCTAGTAAAACTGCTACTGCTCCCTGAACTTCATACACAAAGCAAATGGTAAAAACCCATGTGATAGATACATAACAATTGAGTAAATGTGAAATTGAGTACTGAGAGCAAATCTAAAAAGATATTGTCAATTGTGCTTTGACAATTCTTTAAAATAATTTTATTTCTATTGGCAGTGGCCACTGGGATGGATACCTATTCCCACCATCATCATCACCACCTGCACCACTTCCCTCCCTTGAAGTGCAAACAGAAGCATTTTGCTGAAAGGCATATTAAAGTGGGTGGTAAGCTTTAATATCTAATGAGTGCTTAGAATAGACATGAACATTTCCACATAACCTACTTACTTCCTTATGAAACTCAAAAGATATCATCAGAAATAAATTTCTTGGTGAACTACAATTAAAATACAAACAAGTGCCTACCACAGAAATAATATTTGCTTCAATTGCCGCATTCAAGGCTGTCTTCACTCATGACAACTACTGTTTCATACACAAGTCTTGCTTACACTGGTAAGTTGCACCTTGCGTTTTCATGTCCTTTTTTCAGCACAGTTTATATCTTTTTCCTCTTCCTATTGTTGTAGTAGGTCTTTGTGATATTGTACTTTCCTGTTCTCCTGTGAGTTCAACCAGTCTGCTCCAGATTTGTGTGTGTGTGTGTGTGTGTGTGTGTGTGTGTGTGTGTGTGTGTGTGTGGTTCCTTGGATAAAACATTTTGTTCTTCTTTTGTTGCTAAGTGATCTCTTACCAGTTCCAGTTTCAATTGTCTAAGACAATATTTCCATGATATTTTTCAGTTGTTTTCTGTGTAAACTACAAAACTATTTGTGCCACACAGAAATATGATGAAATAAAACACAATAATTGCCCAATGCTCTGTGTTTCACTTGACATCGTAGGTGTTACATGACTCATCAACATCAAGTGTGCCTTGTTTTACTATTAAAAGTTAGCATCTCTGGTTTTAGTTTGCAGAGGTATCTGTCCATCATGCCATCATGGTGCAGTGATAACATCAGCTGTACTACTTTGTTTTGCGTGAGTACCATTTTATGTTTCTCTGAAATCCAAAGATTTTATAATGCAATATTTTATTTTGAAACTGCATTTCACTAGGAATTTCTGCTTTGTTCTTGTGCATATTCCCTGCACTGGTCAACTTCTTCTCTCTTAGCAAATATAGTATCAATGGGTAACTGGTAATCAATTGTCCAGTGTCATGTTGTAATTAATTTGGGAATGGGTACAACAAGTCTCTCTACAACATCAGTTTATCATTGCATGAATGAAGACCTGGTGGCTAAATTCCATGAGAAATTTCTATACTGAATGTATAATGGCATCACACCTACCATTGACCAATACTTTGTATTTTGAGTCACATCACATTTGCTGCATAACTCATCAACAACATCTACTACAACTTTTTTTTTTGCTGTGAAATATGATCATTTCTGGCTTCATTTCTTTTGAAGCTTCACTATTAACATTTTTTCTTGTTTTGAGAAAGTGTCTCTCTACACAGTCAGGCAATATGTGGACTCGATCTACAGCACAAGCTGACCTTGAACTCACAGGATCTTCCTGCCTCTGTTTTCCAAGTGCTGGTATTATAAGCAGGCACCACCAAGCTTAGTCTCACTACCAATCTTTTCTTTTTTCTTTTTAGGACACGGTCTACAGGGTATGCTGGATCTCAATGTGCAGATCTTACTCGTAGTGCTCCATCTGTTTTCATCCTGCCAAGTGCTGGGATTTCAGGCACACGCTACCACACGTCTCATTTGCCATCTCAGCGAATTTCTGGGATGGGGCCGGCTCTGCAGGCTCAGGAATTGAACTTGTGGCCCTTGTGTCTGACTAAACGGGTGTTTTAATCCACCAGCCCTCACTACCAATCCTATCATCATAGTATAATGTTGACCTTATCAATATTACTTTTTTCCTTCACTGTAATTTAGAGCAGGCTAACCTGGAACTTACCATGTAGCATCAGCTAACCTTGAACTTACATGATACTCCTGCATCAGCCTCGTGAGGCTGC
The DNA here is from genome assembly GCA_004027165.1 of Ctenomys sociabilis. Classification (NCBI taxonomy): domain Eukaryota; kingdom Metazoa; phylum Chordata; class Mammalia; order Rodentia; family Ctenomyidae; genus Ctenomys; species Ctenomys sociabilis. The sequence goes on along the minus strand of PVKA01027963.1, from coordinate 15,344 downwards.
AATCCAAATACTGTACTATATATTTCTCTATTGTGAACTTGGAACATGTTTTTTCAGTAATCTCCACTTTGTCCTTGTAAGTAGTTCTTGTGCTGGTCAACTGGTAGTTTACTTTTTAACAAATTTAACCTTGTGGGTAACTCATGAACCAATTGTCAAATTTGATATTTGCATGACATTTTGAAATAGATGCAACAAGACTGTTCACAATGTTATATGGTTTATTACTACATAAATAAAGAACTGGTGGCTGAGTACCACAATAAATTTCTAAATTCAGAGCATAAAATGCTTCACATCTATCAGGGCATATAATTTCATACCATATTTGGAAGATTTATTTGCCATATATTCCTGAAAACTTCAACCACCATGAAATGATGGAAACTGCTTGTCAATTTTCATGTAATCAGACAATGTTTCAATTGCTTGACAGTTCAAAACAATGCTTTCAAATCATGAGTGAACAGCAGCCAAATTGTTGGCTAGTTTTACTTTTTTCTTTCTTGGCAGGTCTTTTTGTCATCAAAATGTAGGCAATTTTGAAAGAAATCAAATTGTTTGACCATCATTATTGTCCTAAAAAAATCTCAATGCCAATTCTCTCATGTCTCCATAAATCCCTTAAATTCTGACAATTAGAATGAGAAAGTTCTGCTATGAAGACTTTCGGTTCAGATAGTGAGATGTCATCCAAATTTTTTTTGAGTATTGATACGTATTTCCTTATTTTTATATTTCAAAACGTTTGTAACATCATTTGTTACAGTTTCTAGCATTGAATCACAGTGTTGGCATTCCTAATAGGTTTCATCCTTGGTGCAAACCCAATAATATTTTATGGCCTACTTGTAATGCTGGATTATTGAGGCACACATGTCCATTGTGTAGCACTTTGATAGGCCAATGTTTATTTACATTGCTGTTTTCTTCCCCATCTGAATCAATGTCTTCGTTCTGTATTTTTTATCTGTCACATCTTGCTAACTTCATTGGCTTACATGATTCCAGTCATCATACAGCTCAATCACCAGATGACTCACTTTCGGCTTCCTCCCAAAGTTGTAAAAGTGAAGAACTTTCATATAAAATTGTACCAAATTGGTCTAATTCTATCAGAAAAATCAAAGCAAAATTTCAATGCAATAAAAATTTGTAAATACACAACAGTGTGACACCCTGCACTGTGTGGGTCTCATTTGCACTTTGGTATACATGCATACACCTTGCTATTTATTTTATCAATGAGTGAACCCTAAGACTGCCTCCTGTATTCCTCCAGTGCCACTACCAGGACACACAGCCAGCTTCTGTTATGCTAAAGTATATATTTTCATTAGAAAAACATAGTCAGAGTGACTTATTCACCATAATGCTCTTTGTGATATAACTATGAAGACTGCAATGACTATTGATTCTTTTCTATTTGTTTTTGTAGCTTTGCATAATTTTTGCAGTCAGCATTGACAACACTGATGAAAAAAATGGCTCAAATGTCCTGTTGGTCTTGCCTTGACATAGGCTTTCATGTGAATACACACACACACACACGTGCGTGCGCGCGCGCACACACACACACACACACACACACTGTTACTAGTAATAGTTTCAAGTAAACATGATTTACTCCCACATTGTATTATATTATATTTTATATTATTTTTTGGAACCAGCAATCACACTCAGTACTTCATGCTTGCCAGGCATGTGCTATGCCACTGAGATACACCCCTGAGCCCCTCCACATTGCATTTTAAGAAAAATATATTCTTGTTTTAGAATTTATTCTCTGTCTCTCTCTGTCTTTCTGTCTCTCTCTCTCTCTCTCTCTCTCTCTCTCTCTCTCTCTCTCTCTCTCACTCCCTCTCTCTTTTTCCATCTTTTTATAAGGGAGAATATCTTAAGAAATTTCAATTTTTATCTGGCTCTTTAATCTAAGTATATTTCTCCTTACATCAAAAATATGAATTAGACTTTTTAAACTATACTCTAAAAAGGGTCAGCGAAGTAGCTCAGTGGATTATATTGCCTGCAAGAATGTGCAGGGGCCAGGGGTTCGATCCCCAGGCCTCCTGTGCAAGATCCACCCCCAGGGCACACTGATACTGCTATTGAGACTGGGTGTGATGGTGCCCACTTATAATCCCAGCTCTTGGGAGGCTGTAAACAGGTGGATCACTACAAGTCAGATCTAGTAGTAGTGAGATCCTGAACATCCTGTAAACCCTTCCCTAAAATACAAAAATAAATAAATAAATAAATAAATAAATAATTATACACTTGATTTTGAATTTCTTGCTTCTGAAATGTGTACCCTGGACATCTCACAAATATGCCATTTGTAGATATGGAAAAAAGATAAGATTATGGGCAAACAAATCTTTCAAACACATAAATAGAAATTAAAGTAAGACAGCACAGTAATTAACATAGACAAAATAGTTTGTATTCTTCTCTAGAATTCTTGTCAGTGATTAATTTTCTAAGCTGGGAACTATATTTTCAAGTTGTAAATCTTTATATGACTAATGGCCTCTTTGTATCTTGTAATGAAATAAGAGGACAAATATTAAGATGTACTCTTTATTATCTGTAAAATTATAAAACCAGAGCAACAGCATAAGCCTGAATAAGAAATTATGGTCACAAATTATTACAGTAGTGGACATTTTCTCATTAAAAAACATAGGCAACAGTAGACAGAAATGTGTGATAACTAGTCCATAGCCCCATATTTTACCAAGTGATTAAAATATTTATTGAAGTGATTAATTTGTCTTGGAAATATTTATTGTCCTTGAATATTTTTAAGGTGTTACAAATCCAGTTAATTAAAAAGGGAAAATCAGAGCCATCTTGAAATCATCTTTGAAAAGTACATCTGCCACATCTAAGCATATGTCTGCAGTAGAGTGCTTTTGTAAGTGGTTATCTCTAATTTCTTACATTTCATGAGTACTCAAGCTCGTTGTTAAATGGGAGAACAGTAAATCACAAAAAAGATACGTTTGTTGCTTGCTCTCAGAAAGCACTGTGAGCTGCTTCTTCACTCTAAAGATTATCTGGAGATATTTAGCTCAGTTTTTAGAAAATCCCTCAAGCATTGGCATGAATTCCTGAATGCCACTCACTTTTTGAAAAAAAGCAGATAGCTCAGTTCTAGGCCAGATTTCCTTCCATAGTTCAAGGGCTAGATGACTCAATTCTAGTGGCAATGGATGAAAAGTGACTTTGATCCATAGGTTAGTATTTTTTAACTCTTAAATCTACTTTATATTAGTGACATAATGATGGCAGAGAAGTATTTGGAATCCAAAGATACTGACATAGCATAGAAAATGTATAAATTATGAAGTTTTTACTTTATAGAATTTCATCAGAGTCTGAATGTCCATCCTCACAGAGGTTATCAGAGGGAAATCTCTATAGATTATGTCTGTAAAGTTTATTCTATCTTTATGATTCCATGACTTATGAGTAGAATTTTTTTTTGGTGGAACCAGGGATTAAACTCAGGCCCTTACGCTTGCCAAAGAAGTTCTTATTCCACTTGAGCCATCTCTCCAGTCCCTATAAGTAGAAATTTCCAGGATAGATATACAACATATAGTCTTGTCTTGATGAATTTGATACTTTTCTTGCATAGAAATACAAATACTGCTTTAGTTAAGAATACAACAGATCGTCTAAATTTCTATGCGAAGACACCTGGGTAAACAACTGAGTCTCTAAGTATCCATTGACTTTTTGCATTTTTAATCATTCCCTTTATAGTAATTCATATTCCATTTAATTAAAATGAGTCTAGCAAGTTGTGGAATAAAATAGGAGCTTATATGCTGCTCCATTTCTCACAGATAGTAATCATAGATTCTGGGGAAAACATAAACTCAAGGCTTTTAGAAGAACTGAAGGGAAAAGAAAAGCTGTCAGAAAAAGAAGGTGCTTTGATCTTGAAGGGAAAACCTTAGTGATTGAAGATCATGTACATAAACCCTCTGACATCGAACTCTGTTCTGAGTATAAGGGGGTGAGAGGGCAGTTTATAAGCAACATGTTACTTGTCCCTGTCTATGGCTCTCTCGTTCCAAATTTAATTCATGATAGCAGCCCCCACTCCATTCCCTAACACAAGAGATAACACAGATTTATGAAAAGGGACAGATAAAAATAATTCAGACCTTGGAAACCACATACATTCTCTGATGTATATTCTTTTAGGTTTTCCTTTTTGGTTTTTATATAGTTTTAAAATGTAAGCACAATTCTTAGCTTGAGGACCTACAAAAGCAAAACAGATTTGGCCTTCAGGCAATAATTTGTCTTGGCCTGATCTTAATACATCAACCAAATAAGACAGCAACATGATAACGTACAAGTATTTTGATTCCCAGGGGAGGGAAGAAAGAACACAGCACAACATACAAAATGTGATGGTTTTATAATTCCACACAAATAAAATAAATGCATAAATAAAATAATATGCTTTCAATGAAAGAATATTATGATTTGTCAATTTTAGCTAAGTGCTAAGTGGCACATAAAAAGCATTTAAATAATGCATTGAGGGGCTGGCCAGATAGCTCATTGGATTACAGCTCTTGCTTAGGCAGTCTCAGGGAGTGGGGTTCCATCCAAGGGGTGCCATGCTGAACCCAACCCTGGGGCCCACTGAGACAGTGACTGAGAGTGGGTTTTGTGGCACCTACCTGTAATCTCACCACTTGGGAAGCTGCATACAGGAGTATCACTACAAGTCTGATCTGTGTAGTGAGACTCTGTAGACCCTGTAATAATACATAAAAATGAATTTCAATGAAAATATCTACTTATTAAAAAATAAATAATGCATTGAATAAAGGATAGTATATCCCCATGCAGTAGAAAAAAACTAGACCACTATCTGTACAGCATGCAAAAATCAATTCAAATGGGTTAAAGACTTAAATGGAAGGCCTAAAACTATAAAACTGTTAAAAGAAAACATAGCTGTCATGCTTTAGCACTTTGGAAGGAAGAAGAGTTTTCTTGATAATATCTCCAAAGCACAAAAAAACAAAAGCAAAACTAGACAGATGTGATTTCATTAAGGTAAAAAGCTTCTGTATGGTGAAAGAAACAATCATTAAAGATATAGCCTACAGAATGGGAGAAAATATTGACAAAGTATACATTGAACAAAAAAATTAGTATGCAGAGCATATAAGTAACCTCAGAGACTCAATTTTGATTCAGTTTTTCTTTGTGTTATTTTCTTCATAAGACAAAATAAAAATAAAATAATTTTATTAAAAATGGGTAATGAAAGGGACTGGGGTGATAGCTCAGTAGAATAAGCACTTACCTGGCGAGTGGAGCCCATTTCTCAAAAGAAGTACAATTATATTTTTTTCAGTAACTTGAAACAAGAAGAGAAAAAGAAATGGCAGTTTCAAGTTTGCACTCTATAAAAATGCTCTGACAAGAACTTGAAGGAACGTATGAGAACTTCCAAGATGTCACAGATGAACCACGTCATGTTTCTAGTGATTCAAAAATCATTCAATTGGGCCTTTGTCCCAAATATTTCAGCACTTTCCAACACCCTGGAGACCAAGACTCCAATCATAATTGTCTCTTGAGAAATACAAGCAATTTCACTTATCTGAAGCATAGCAGATAATCAGATGTTTATGGTAATAATTTTGTGTGTTTATATAGCTCAAAACTTCACACTGGAACATCAAATATACTTAATTTAAAATTTTCTGTTATGTATCTTTAGTAAAGCTAGAAAAAATATAGTGCATTGCATTAAAATGTAGTGCTAATGAACAGAAAAAGTCAAAATATTTGGAAGTTTAAAAACATACTTGAGTCTAAAACATTTTCGTGTGTCAAATAATAATAGAGAAATTTAAAAAAATAAATCAAACTTGTAATAAATATATACAATATAACATTTTATGTAATGGAGCTGGAACAGTAGTTAGAGGGAACTTCATACCTTTAAGTTCTTATCATAGAAGATTACAATAATAACCTAAGCTTCTACCTTGAAGCTAGAAAAAGAAGAACTAAATAACATAAAATACAGATGTCAACACCAAAACACATTATAATAAAACTGTCAGATGCTAGAGAATATATTTTATTTTTTAAAAAATGTATTAGTACATGATTTCACTATATAACAATAACGTACATCATGAGAAGTGGTAGATGTCCAGAACACATATTAGTGTCTTATTTATTTCCTTTTCCCCTTCCCTGTTACCCCCTCATTCTGTCTCATGTCTCCCTTTCCCTTTTCAAAAGATCTGTCTCTCTGCTTCCTACTGTCTATTTTTTTATTTTGCTCTTTACATTATTCATATGTTGAATATCTCATATAAGAGAAACTGTAATGTTACGTTTATGTGTCTGATTTATTTCATTTTCTATTGTTGGCTCAAGGTACACCCATTTTCTTACAAATGACTCAAATTTATCCTAATATTAAGTGAAATAAATCAGATGCATAAGATTAAATATCACATGGTTTTTCCTATATTATAACCTGAATTATGAAAACCAAAACCAAAAGTAGTTAAGTGGAGAAACAGATCTTTCTGAAACAGGGAGGGAGATCAGGAAAAGAAGGAAGAGAATAAAATAGGGGGACATGAGATGACAAAAGGAATTAAGATCATTATATTCATGTACCAACTTCACACAGGAAACATAAACTTATATAGTACACACATGTGCTAAAAAATATGTAGACCCCAAACAGCTTAACGGAAGCTCAGAAGCAGTCTCTTGGAACATGCACTTTTGGGTAGAAAATTGCTTTCTGTGGAACAAATCTTGGTATGCTGCAGGCCTGAATGGCAATGGTTATCTCAGCCAAGAGGTTTTAAAGCCTTTTCCGTAAATAATTCAGCCACCCACACCCTCTAGTCTCCCCAACACTCTTCCAAACCTCCAGGAAACAGAATGCACAAATTAGATCATTTTCCAAAGCATAGCCAACTGAGCTTCTCTTTTTATTCTCCTCTCTGTATTATGGCACGACATCTTACCCAATCAAATTAAGAAATAATAAAATGAAGCCTAGCTCAGGTCACTCTAATTTTACTTATATAAACATTGCTTTACAATATAAAACCTTAATTGGTAAAATAGACCAAATGAATACTAAAGACTACCAGTCTCATTTGCAAAGTATCTGCTAATCCATGGATGGAAAAAGAACCAATCTCACCCGATTATGTGACAAACTTTCTTTAAAATGTATTTTATTTTTCACTTCACTAATTTTCAAGCGTATTGATCTGTATTTGCCATCAGTATTTGGATATTCTATAAATACATTTTGTTTATACACAAAAATAAATGTCATCAATGTACTACAAAAATAATATGATGTAATTTGCAACACACTAGAGAAAGAAATTAAACAATGTTTAAAAGTGAAGCAATCACATGTTCATGGATTGAGATTTTGACTAGTGCTACGGTGGGCATACTCCCAAAATTGATCTACACAGTCAAATAACCCCTATGAAAATCCCACTATTTTTTGTAGATATTTCTACAAAAGGAATTAGGATCATTAAGCAAATACTAAATCCTTATGGAATTTTGAGGGATTGAAAACACTAAAAACAATATTTAAAAAGCAGAACAAAGTATAAATACTCGTCTTTCCTAATTTCAAAACTTAATATAGAATTGCACTAATAAAAAGAATGTGGATATAACATAAGAACAGATGTATAGATAAAAATAAATCAAGAGTTCATAAGCTGGGTGTCATGACTCATACCTGAATCCCAGCACTCAGCAGGCTGAGGCAGGAGGATTTCTATGAGTTCAAGGCTAGCCTGGGGTTCATAAGTGAGTGCAAAGCCAGCCTTAACTATATAGTGAAATGTTGTCTCAAGGAAAAAAAAAGTTCAGAAGGTAAATTTACGTTTTTATAGTTATGGTTATTGACAAAGATGTCAAAACTAGTTTCCAGGTCATGGATGAGAAGAGTTTGGCATATGATTATAAAGAATTTCTTTGGGATGATGAAAATTCTGGAATCATTGGTGATGTTAGCATAATATAAAACCATACAATGTACTTTGAAATTGTAAAGTTCTGTCTTTTTATGTGAATTTTATCTCATGTTTAACACAGTAAATTTTTAATTGATACAATATTCTGGATACAGATAAGATACAACTAGATATCAACTGCATTTACCTCAGAGATATATGACTGTATGTGTTGAGACAAATGAAGATATATAGTAAACACTTTATTATTTGTTGTGCAGTCAGTACTGGCTGGAAGCTAAAGCAATTTTTAGGCAAGAATTTACCAATAAAATTACAGAACTAATTCTATAAAACTGTGATGTCTTCATTTAACACCAGTAGGTCAAATGTGACGAGCTTTTACAAAGGCTAAGAATCAGATGACAAATTGTGGCTCTTTTTAATTCGTGATATGTATTTCTATTAACATTCATGTGCAAATTCCTTCAGGTAGAAGTATTAAAGTGTAGCTTTCATCTTAGAGATCTTGCCAACTATACCTACAGTAGTATTTAAGGAATTCTTATTTCAGAACAATTCCGAGCACCTATGTATTGGCCTACCATAGTAAAATGCAAAACATTAAAGTTTTCAGGTCCCTGAAAATTTGTTAGGGACAAATATGTTACCTGAAAGTAATACTTTTTAAAATTAATAACAATAGCATAATTGTAACCTGAAATAGAAAAAACAAATCTATATAGGTTCTCATACAAAATCTAAAATTTCACCCTATAAAAAAGGATTACAACATCCTTCAGGCTTTCTATATGTACCCATATAAAAAAAAAGATACCAAGAGGCAATTTATCATTTCAATAAGCTAGAAACTATTAACTGTAAGCATATAGTGATACTCTAGAAGACATGATACCATACTTGGAGAAACATTACTAACAGGTAAGTATTTATCTAAGGCAGTTTATAAGTGAAACACTTTGTTTTAATTTTTTTATTTTGCACTACTGGGGATTGAACTCAGGACCGTGGGCTTTCCAGGCAAGCATTTAGTTTACTGAATTCTCTCCCTGGCCATGATACATGAAACACTAAAAATTGTGTTTATGCATACAACTCATTTTTTTAATTTAAAATGAGTACAAATTAAAATTAAAACAGAAAAAATTATGTGATACAAATTTTCACTTAACAAAGTGATGCGAATTTCATAGTATTTGTTGTAATACCTAGTGTTGTCTTCCAACAAGTTATTCATATTTCCAGATATGTGCATATAAAATTAGAAGAAAAAAAAGAAAGAAATGTATAAGATATTAAGAAAACAAAAAGAGAAATAATTGAAAACAGGAGACAAAACAAATTAAAGCATTAAGTGGGCCTTTCCATAGACCAGCAAAAATGCACAGTACAGTTGTCCAAACCACCCTGCTTACATACAGAGATAAATCTCTTTCCCCACTTCTTCTCCCGTCCTTCTCCTCAACTCAATAACTTTCATTTTTAATAAGTTCATTCCCTTTTACCAGTGTTTATCATACGTTTCACATTCCATTTTTCTCTTTTAGGTGCATACAACTTATAAAATAGAAAAACAATGCTATTTTTTGTAGCATAGCATCAAGCACTTTGTATTTAAGACTGAAATCTTCTGCACACATATGCATCCTACCTCCAAAGAAGTATATACCTCCTTTTTTGAAAATATTTTTTGGTGGAACCTGAGATTGAACTCAGGTCCCTGTGCTTGCCAGGGAAGTGCTTATTCCACTGAGCCATCACCCCAGGTCCCCTGTATACCTCTTAAATATTCTCATTCATTGTCTAACACGTCAATGATAGTTTCAGGAATATACACCAGTTTGAATAGGCTAAAACAGTCATTATCTTTTTTATGAGACAAATTTAAACACTTTCAGAAAACCAACATTTCATAATCAGTAAAGAAATAGTATAAACTCAACAGCATAGAAAACATGATGGAATCATTTTTCTTTTCTTTGCTTGTCTACTAAAAGCTGTCATCATCTGTTTACTGGGAGTGTGCATTACTACCTGAATAATAGGGACTGGTCTGAATCATGAACTTCAAAACACTAGAAAGATTGTATGTCTCAACTTATTTCTGGATTCTGAAAATGGTACTATAAACCCAAGTATTTTCCTAGCTTATTGGATCTTCTGTCATCTTAGGTAATTAAATTTACACACAGTTTCCTGCAAATTCTTTCCAAGGTAAAAGTAAAATACATTTTGGTTATGTTTTCCTGTCTCCTCATGTCTGTACTTTACCAGTAACAGTGCTCTTCTGTGCATATGTCACGTTTTCTGTGAATTTATTATGCTACTATAACATAAGCAAACATGAAATAATTAGAAATTCAGAATGTGACAAGTGACCATTTTTGTGGTAGCAGGCTTTAAATGAAAAGAAAATCTAAAACCAAAGTGATCACTCTAATTTGAATTAGGGACGTAAGGAACATTGTATATATATACATACTTAAGGAACATTGCATGAATTGTATTAGTTTTCTTATTCACTTAGGTTTTTAAACAATTATTTGTGTTACAATGCCCGGAAAGATAGCTCTAAGTCATGTAGGGTGGTATTTATCAGACCCTGTAAGAGAAATATAACTATTTTTCCTCTAACATTTTTCTTTTCTTTTTTTAACTAGAGATTGAACTCAGAACCTTGCACTTGTCAGGCAGGCATTTATGCCACTGATCTATCTCCCTCGCCCTGAATATTCTCAAATAATAAGGACCTTATCCAAGTTTTTGGCTGTTGAATTTCTTAAACATAATGTCGGCTTGTTATAGAGACAATCTAGCTGAGCTAAACTACTTTTATAACTTTACAAGACAGTGAAGTTCAGACAGAGATAATTTTCTGAACATAGTTGACCTTTTACAGAACTGATTATTTTCTCTGCCAAACAACTATGTTTCATACTTCCTGATCTCCACTATCAGCCTTGCCAGAAACAAAGCATATAAGTGAAAGAAAAGTAGTTTCTCTTTGTCTAAACTCTTATAAAATCTTATGGAAAAATAATGTATAAAAAGGAATTTCCTCATTATTTGACCTGGCAGCCCAAAAGTACTTTATTTTTTATAAAAGGAAGAAACTCAACCATAACACATCTGTTTAAACTGTCCATCTGGCAGTGACACAGATACAAAGATGTGTAAAATGAAAGCAAAGTTTCAAAAATCTGTATACATAGTACAAAACTAAAATCTTGTAAATTCCCCATGGCTTTTGCCACTAACATTCACGAACAGACGTTAGCATTTTGGTCATTGAACCTGCTACTAAATAAAACAAAAATTTTAATAAGAAAACACAGGGAGGAACTGAAGGATAGGGTAGGTAACTATTTTAAATACAAATAAAATATAGTGTGAAATAAGCAATCATTTCTGCTAGGACCTCAAGATACAATAACCGTTTCTCACCACCTCTTCCATTTTGAAGAGGGTCACCTGATCAGAATAACTGCTTTGAATTATTCTGAGTGGTGTTGCCTGGCAGCAGCTTCCATTTTCTAGGCTTGTCTTCAATCCAGATAATTAAGTAATTTCACAAGGAGTATATGACAACAGGGTTTTAGAAAGTGTGGAGTTTTTCTGTGCACAAACATGTCAGGAGACAACCCATCAATTTGAAAGATAACCATCAAGTTTCAGGTATCCTAGCATACTGTACGCCTAAGTAAAACCATTAGTGACTTTTTTTTTTTTTTTTTTTTTTTTTTTTTGTGGAACCAGGTATTGAACTCAGTCCCTTACACTTCCCGGGGAAGCACTTATTCTACTGAGCCATCTCCATGGCCCAGTGACTAAAATTAAAAGATTCTGCAGTAAGGATTTTTTTTTTTTTGCCTGAAACTATATACACACTACAAAACCATTCTGCATCACATGATTTTAAATGAAATAAATACACAAATGAACCACACAATCAACACATAACTTTAATGAACTACATTATTCATCTTAGTCAGAAAGGTGCATTGGGCGTCAAAAAACGTGCATTGGGGGCCAGGGATATAGTTCAGCTGCGTCAGTACCTGCCTGGCAAGTTCAACGTCCTGAGTTCAATCCCTGCTACTTCCAAAAAAATCACGAGTTAAGGATAGGATTTTCATTCCCATATCCATCAGGAAAATAAGCTCTTCATAGTCTGTCTGACCTAAGTACAGAACCTCTATTCGTCACATGTCTGAGGCACGAAAGCACAAACTGCTAGGTAATCCACCTTCTCAAGGGGGCTGTGGGAGTCCAGGTACACTGTTGCAAAGCTTTGGATAACACTGACTTTTTCTGTTTGCTCAGTACTGTCACATCGAATAGATGCAGTTAGGGTCCTCTGCTTCTTTCTCATGTTCAGCTCCTTCAAATTCTCCATTCTTCTTTGTATGACTCTTTGACTTGAAGGTGATTTCTTTTAATTTATGGAGTGAGTGAGACAGGGTGTAACTGTGTAGTCCAGGCTGACCTCAAAATCAGGGTGATCCCCCTGCCTCAGCCTGCTGAGTCCTGGGATTACATGCATGCATTACCACACCCAAAGTATGGGTGGTTACTAATAGCAAACTTCCAAATGTGATTCAGAAACACATTGCAAGTAGTGCAGAAGACTTTCCTCAGTCTTCAAGAAGCTCACTTCCAAACTCAGTGATCAGTTCTGGAGAGTCACGCACAGAGCAGTCTTACAACAGTTTCAGGCAGGTAAGGCTGTTACTACAAATTGATCCATTCTTACTTGGAGTAGGGTTTAGATATTAGTTTCCAGATTTTTCTTCAGAGCAGTAAAGGGTCTCCAGTGTAAAACTAAAGATGTATCAGATCCCTCTGTTTATACTGTTCAAAGCCAGACTACTTTCTAATCAGATTTTCAACAAGTGCTGCTGGGAAAATAGTTTTCAGGCTTGTGTCCCATTTCCCTTGGGTTACTGGGAAATCAAGTATCCCCTTAAGTCTGTGCCATCTGGTAGAGGAAGGGTATGAGCCCCTGGAGTAAAGGAAAAGAAGATGAGAGAAAGACAGAAGAGGCTGAAGAAAGGAGTAGTTGTCAGCATCATCCCGGATACCCAGTGTAGCATCACCACTGTGTCTCCTCCTTGTCTCATTTTTCTTGAAATCCTAAAATATTTAAAAATGCACTGAAGCAGATGTGTTCAATATCTATACACTAAACAATATTCAATTTTACTGATATAAATATTAAAAGGGCTAAATTGTTTGAAAGCTAAAGCATGTTATTGCATCAGAAGATTCAATATTATTGAGCTGCCATTTCCTGAAATTATTTTAGAGTTAAGATAGCCACAACCTATATTCTGATGTATATTTTAATGTAAATTATCAAGTTTACTATAAATTTTATATGAAAAACAAAGGACCTACTTAGATGAAACAATCTTAGAGAATTTGCAATGCTTAAGTTCAAGACTTGGTATAAATTACAATAATCAATGGATTTAATGTAGCAAAAGAAAAAATAAAAATTACTGAAAAAGATTTTCACATAAAACTACCAAGGAAATTAAACAGAAGAAATTTTTCTACAAATGATGCTGAAACAACTATATAAACGTATGAAAAAATACTCATCTCACACAGAAGTATTTGTATCACATATCTGAATATGAAAACTAAAATTAAAAACTATTAGAGGAAAGCATTGCAGAATATCATGAAAAATTTTCAGTATGTCACTATTTCTTAAATTATATAAATACCAATACAATTGCAGTGGGGAAATTCAATATCCCTCTGTCAAAAATAAATCAAGTAGTAAAATGGTCTATAAAAAATATCAGAGTTAAACGAAACTTTTGAACACGGAGACTTAATAATTATCTACAGTGCTCCATATCATCAGAATACAAATTCTTCTTATTAGCACATGTGACTTCCTCCAAAATAGACAATATATTAGCCCATAAACCATGCCTAAGCAAAAACAAAAGAGCCAAAATTATCCCATGAATATTTTCAGATAATAGTGCAATGAAACTAAAATAAATGAAAAAAGACACCACAGAAACTATGGATATCAAATACATGGATATAAATAATGGAAATGGAAATAAACAAATAAATGGAATAAATAGAAATCAAACGATACATTTTTCCCTAATCAATGCAACACAGATTAAACTAAAGGAAAAAAGTGGACAGGTTCTGCAATCAAATCATTATATCAGTATGACATACCAGAAACAATGGAACATAAAGAAAGCAATACTAAGAGAGGAGTTCATACAGGCAAATTCCCGCTATACAATAAAAGACTTAACTTATATAAGTAATCAATGATGTACCTCAAAATCCTAAGAAAAACAAGAACATTCCAAACTCAAAATTTATATAAGGAAAGAAACTAAGAATCAGAGCAGAAATTAATGAAATTAAAACGAAAACATGATTCAAAATTCAATGAATCCAAGAGCTGATTCTTTGAAAGATTAAACAAAATAAACAAACCCTTAGCCAATTTTACAAAAAGGAAGAAAAGACAAAAATCCTTGCATTGGAAATTAAAAATGCAACATCGCAAAGGATTCTGTGAAATACAAAATATTATTGGTAGCTAGTCTGAGAACCTGTACTCTAACAAAATGGAAAATTAAGAAGAAACAGATAAATTCCTGGATATACATGAACTAACAAAACTGAAAAAAAAATAACAAAATTATGAATAATCCAAAATCAGTCAGTCAAACTGAAGTAATAACTGAAGCAATAAAAACACTAAGAACCTGAGAAAACTGGAAGTACTTTTTTTTCTTTTTCTTTTTTTTTTTTTTTTGCGGAACCGGGGATTGAATTCACATCCTTGCGCTTGCCAGGGAAGAGCTTATTCCACTGAGCCATCTCTCCCTGGCCCCCTTCTTTTTTTTTTTTTTTTTAAACTGGAAGTCTTGATCAAGAAGATGAATGCTAAAATTCCTTAGAGTACTTAATGAAATTAAAAGGAAATCATACTGTCAAAGTAATTCCTGGAAGGAAACAAGAATACTCTGATTCCAAATCCAGACAAGGACTCAAAGAAAAAGGAAAACTACATGCCAGTCTCTTTAATATATTCACAATGCAGCCATAATTCGTATGTCTTGCTGTTTTGAATTACTGGCAGTTTCCTGTGATTTAATTTTATTTCTACAAAGACCAATAAAAGTGATTAGATCCATTTGTACCACCAGTGGTACAACCTGCATGATGGGACAGTCATTCTTTTTTTTTTTTTTGGGGGGGGGAGGACTTCACGTATTTATTTATTTATTTATTTTTTCCATTTATTTTTATTTTATTGAAATACAA
>PVKA01027962.1:0-29934 GCA_004027165.1 Ctenomys sociabilis | reverse complement strand
AAAAAAAAAAAAAAAAAAAAAAAAAAAAAAAAAAAAGAAGGAGATTATGGGGCCACAGAGGAAAGTGATCGATGATGTGTAGTGTGCCTAAGGAGAGTCACTTAGAGGTGTTCATACAGCCTATATGAACATTTTGGTCTTGTGCCTTGAGCTGGGATTTATGATAAGGATGAGATTCCAGGTGTTTGGGCTATTGCAGCTGTGGTCACAACATGAAGGTGTGGTCAGAGGAAAAGGGAGAGAGAAAGGATCAAACAATGTCGTAACTCATCCAGTTACTGACAAAAGATCTACAAGCTGCTCTACATGGTTTCAGGGTAAATCCTGAGGGTATTTGACTGACCTTGTCAGATACAAAAGTTATGTTTTTAATTATATAGGTCATACTTTAACTTGGTGTTAACCATCCAGCAGAAAAGTATAGCCATGAGGTATTAAAGTAATGCCATATTAATATGCTGAGCTGTAAAAGGCTCAAGTCAACAACTTCTGACAATTGCCAGTTCTGCTGATAACCCATTACCATTATGGACTATTAGACTATATTATATTATTTTGCTGAACTCAAGTACCTACAGTATTTGAACTGGCATCAAGTATGAAAAAGGTCTTTTGAAGACTTCTCCAAATACAGCTTCTCTAACAGCAATGGAATACCCATCTCTGACAATACAAAACAAAAAGGAGGACATAAATGAAAAACCATATTGTAGGGAAAAAATATACGCATATACAAAATGGTTAGGATAGATATACAGCTACTTTCTCTTAGTTCATTGAGAAGAAAGGTCTGTATTAATATTGTTTAGACAAGATATCATGTCTACATCTTGTACTCAAACTACTAAGAAGACAATAAGATGCAATGTATTAATTATTGTAACTGTGTTACTAACCTGTTTTGAAACTGTCTCATTGCTATTTCTTTTTCATTAAAACTAAAAAAAGTGACCTAGATAGCTTTTATCATAACCCACACATCAGAGGTATTATCTACAGCAAAACTAGTGGGAAATTAATGATGTATTACTCAGCTGTATGACCTCCAAATTAGGGATTTTTAAGTCCACTAAAGCAAGTGAAGCTAGAGGGTTTGTTTACTTATTTTATCGGTACCAATTACTTCATTTTATGCAAACATTATGCTTCTGTGGTTTCATCTACAGAAATCTTCTGACAGTTCTATTGAAAAAGTTCAAGGGTAGAAAAGCAGCCTGCCAAGCTACAAAGCAGTTAAATTTTATCACATCTTGAGATTTATATTGTTTTGGTTTTTGTTACACCAGTGTGGTCTCTGACTATTTCAAGTTGATGACATTTATGTTGTTTATATTTTTAACTATTATTAATAATGGTGCTGAGTCTACTTAAGTTATTGCATAATCCAAAATCATTAAGATTACTGTCATGATTTATTCTCAGGAATCTTGCATTTAAATCTATGAATTATTTTTGTTTTATTTTTATAATGTGATATACAAGTCCAAATTCATTTTTGTTTTCTCATACACAGTTCTTTTGTTTAAGTTCTCATTACAGTGATGAGATACTTGACAATCATAACTTAAATGGATACAGTTTATTTTGTTCATGCATTGAGAGGTATTTGGCCTAAGCTTATTGGTCTCCAATGACCTGAGCTTATAATACAGCAAGAAGAACATGAGGGTACAGTGCAACAAAGACTGCTGTGATCAGGGAGGGAAGGAAGGAGGGCACAGAGAGGAATAAGAACATATTTTTTTGAGATTTCTCCTTTTGCTTTCATTTCACCCAGGCTCCCAGCTCACAAATGGCAGTGCACACATTCAGGGAGGGTCTCCGCATCAGTCTGCTATACAGAATTCCAGTTGTCTCTTGAAACACCCACACCAACAAACCCAGACTCTGAAGAACATGCTTCATTAATCTCCTGGGTATCTCTCAATCCATTCAAGCTAAATAGTCATGATTGCCCTCCACAAGTTGTGTCATCAGCATTTTAAAAGAAATTTTCTTTGTGAAGAGGCAAAAGAGACTCAATTTTGTTTTGTAACTATTTTGAGGGTCACTTAAGTTTACTTAAGCTGTAGATAAACTCATTCTCTCAGCCCCTTCCAGGTAGTTAACTATAAATCCACTAAGAGAAAAACAAGGTCATAAAGTTAATAACGCACAGTTAAAGTGGGACATAGGGTCAATTTTAAACCACAATATCTCTTGGCCAGCAGTTGGTCCATAGTTATTCTTGTAAAATTCCTGAGTATGAGATAATATGGTAAAGTGGTTGCTATGGAAACTTGAAAAGCACACAGCCTGTAAGTGGAGTCCAAACTGGTGCAGGCATTTTGTTTTTCTGGTCTCAGTGTCAGGATGTTGACTGCTGGCCTTCACTAAAGCTTCTGTGTCTCTGTGCTTTCAGTCTCTTATGAGTGCTTCTATCACTGCTGCAACATATTCTGGAGGCATAGTGACATAGCTTCATGAGGAAGACCCTCATTTGAGAGGGTCCTGTGCCACCATGACTTGTTGACTGCATGTCAAGTGGCATGGTGCTGCCCCGCCTGGGAATGACTGTGAGGCAGGATGCTGTAGCTGTGAAATGCAACAACCAAACTCTGCTCTCTGACCTTAGTAAGATTTAAAACTGGATTCCTTATTTGCTTTGGGTTCAATTAGAACTTGTTTTCCTTTCCAGGGACCAACTGAGAGTCCTGCCACATACCTCAGTCATGTTTAGAGGATCTCCAAATACATACTCTGTTTGACCTAGATGCACCCAAGAATGCTTGCACTGTTAAGATGGCTTTTGTTGCTTAGTTGGTTCCTGATATATGCTACAGAGATTAGAAATGTTTACAGGAATAAATCTCTCAGGTGCTTGAAACTTCCCAGAGGGCATTCCATTACAGAGGATGAAAAGTGGAAATTCAATCAGGAAAAAAAAAAAAAAAAGGTGATGCTATCAGCTTATAAGAAAGAGGCTCAATCAGGAAAAGAGGAGAAAGGCAAACAAAATGCCACACTCCTCTAGACCAGAACAGTGTACCTACTGCAAGGAAAAGGAACATTTTAAATTAATATGTCCAAAGCTGCTAGTGAAGGGAAAGAGTGTTTATGTGGAGTCAGAGGAAATTTCAGAATTACAGGGTCATGGGTCTCTGTCTGTCAGCCCCAGGGAACCCACATTAACTACTTATGTATGAAAAAAAAATGTTAGAATTTTGGTGGATACTGGCACGGATTTATCAGTAGTTACTCAACTAATAGCTCATCTCCTATAGCACAAAGAATATATTCAAGCGGCAACAGGCCAATCTTGAATCTTGAACCTATTCTTTTTGTGAGCCATGATAGGTTCAGCTTGGGCAACAAACAGCCATTATGTCAGACTGTCCTTCCCCTCCTGGGCCAAGACTTCCTTTGAAAGTTGAAGGTTCAAATTTCTTTCACTCCTCAGCAAACTATTTTAACCATGAGAGAAGAATCCTCCCTAAAGGCTCATGTTTTTACTGTTACTTTACCTATGCTGGAGAAATATCACCTCTTAGATTCAACACTTGATCTTAGCCAAAAGGCTGAGAAGCGATCACCTCCTAGATTCAAAAGCTGGAGAGCAATCTGCCTTCTCTCTTGGACTCAGCTTTTCCCAAGTTTTTTGCAGAAGATAGTCCCCATGATTTGGTGACTTAGGTGCCACTAGTGGTAGTAGAATTGGTGGAGCATGCAAAGCCAGTTCACCTGACAGCACGTAAAGGCTCTGGAAACCAAGAGAGAAATTAAGGTTCACATTCAGAGGCTGCTTGAGGCAGGTATACTAAGAGCATATCAGTTCCCCTGAAATACATCTTTCTTGCCAATCCTTAAGCGTGGGACCAATGAATATTTCCTGGCTCAAGACTTACAAGCCATCAATGTTTTGGTCTTACCCTCAACCCCTCTGTACCCAAACCCTGTACTCTTCTCAGTTTGCTGAACAGTATACCTAGACTTTGTATACTGTGTTAGACTTAAAGGGTGCTTTATAGGGCAGGACACTATGCACTCCTTGGGGATCAGCTCCGAGATCCTGGTGATCTATATTCATGATTGGCTGAGTTTTAAAAAGGGCAGGGGTGACTATTACAGAGGACAGGACTCCTGTGCAGCCCTTCGTATGCATCCTCCAAGGCCCTAAGAACTTCTCTACTTAATTTGTGGCTAGATTACAAGGAACCATTCACAGACAGGTTTTGAACATGCAAGATTTGGAATTCTAATTATATAATTTGCATATGCAAATGCTAATCTAGACTGCATGCAAGATTTAAATCCTATAAAATCAACCAATAATCTGACAACATATATTTGAGTTTGTCATAATATTGGAACTGAACCATATAAGAAAACCATGATAGCTCAGGTTATTGATAGTTTTATTAATGCAGAAGTAGGTAATATAAAATGTTTTAACTATGGAAAAATGGCACATATTAGAAAAAATTGTATAGTTCTTGCTGGATCTAATAGAATAGTTGCAACAGGAAGAGGGAACAATACTTCAAGTATGGAGTGTTTGAGTCCCATGATTGGGCCAGATCTGAGATGACAAGAAAGGATACATTGGGACAAACACTTTCATTCTAAAATTCATGAGTATGTTACACCTTCGCCAAAAACAAACATAAAAACAAAAATGATCTAAAGGCCTTTCCTTAGACAAGCCAAACAATAGAGGAAATACAACATTGAGTCTAAATGTCAGTCAGTTTCATCCAGTGCAAATATGTCAGTAGATTCTCCCCCTGAGATTTATCATAAACCAGACAGGACTGGCCCTAAGTTAGATAAAATATTTTAATATTATCCAAATTCTTTTTACAAGAGATGTCTTCTAACTGACCTACAAAAAGTTCTAATTAATCTTTTTATAATTACAGACTTTAAAAAATTATAAGAAAATTTGTTATATTTCAATTTGGCCAAAAATGTATTTAGAAACACTTTGATTTTATAAGCAAATTGACTTGTATGTGTTTTTGTTTGTTTCTCTGTTCAATTTGTAAATAGCTTTTTAATTTGTACTCAACAAAATTTTTTTTTTTTTGATTTCTTTTTGTTTTTTGTTTTTTTGAGACAGGGTCTCACTATGCAGTTCAGGCTGGCCTTAAGCTCACTTTGTAACTCAGGCTGGTCTCGAACTCACAACAATCCTCCTGCCTCAGCCTCACGAGTGCTGGGATTACAGGCATGTGCCACCACGCCCTGCTTTGTTTGGATTTTTGAAGCGCTTGGCTATAATTTACTTTGGTTTATAGATAAATGTCATCTAAATTAAAGATATACTTCCACCATGGTTGCCAGCTGGTCAAAATGATGTTAAAATTGTTTCTATAACTGTTGTGCATATTATTGTTTATGTATTATGACTTTAGAGTCTCTCATTGTTCAAATGTAATGTTTAAGTGTTGAGATTGTGATTTCATGGCTATCAAAATTTTATTAAGATAATTAAAATCCCATAGAATGGAGAGAGATTGTCAGACAGGTCACCAACTGATGAATAAAAAATATTTTTCTGGAATAACATTGACCAGATTATATTCGTCAGTCAGGAGCCCCAATAATCTCCATACACTTCTGGGAGACACACCAATAAATATTGTTCAAAGTATGTTATTGTGATATGTTTATGTTGGTCTTTGTCAAAAGGTAAAGTTTTCAAAATTAAGTCAATAAGGTTTTCTGATTGAAAGATGCGCTTGGTCCAAAATTAAATTAAGAAACAAAATAATGACAATTTCTCTATTACTAATCTTATGGTGTATTGAATGTATGCATGCCTGCCAAATATATGGTCTTCTAAAATGTAAAACTGGGATTGTTCATAGTGATAGGCAGTTTCTTTCAGATCCAGACGTCTGCATTTCTCTTGTTCTCCAGATAATTATAAGATGTTCATGTCAAGCCAATGTGGGATCATCATTTAAATGATAATATTTTATCACTTATGATAAAAATTCATGTGATATATATGCTATGTAGATGCCACTACATTTAGAGATACTTAGATATTAAATAGCTGAGATCATGTTTCAAATTTCTTCGATGACAACTTATTAAAGAATGACAAATTAGGTAAAAGCCTTTTATGTACTAGGTAAGGCTGCTAGGTTTGCTACAAGGCAAGGGTTATGAAGTAAATGTCCAGTAGCATATTTTTATAAGCGGTTAGATTATGTGGGATGTGGGTGACCTTCTTGTATGTGTGCTGCCTCAGCCAACATCATACTAGTAAAACAGGCTGATAATCTGAGTTTGGGACAAAAAAATTGAATGTGTTTGCTACACATGCAGTACAGACCTTGCTAAAAGGACCTGGCAGTAAGTGGCTATTGGGTATTAAGGTGGCCCAGTACCAAGGGACACTTCTGGAAGTGCTCCTCACTCTTGAGAATATATAGTTCATCAACCCTGCTTCTCTCTCCCCAGTGTCTTTGGTGCCACTTGAACATGATTGCATGAGGCAGTCTAGTTGGCTGGAGTAGACTGTGACCTTCAGAAAGCTGCAGAATTCCAATCCAACTCTGCTCTCAGATGGAAGGAGTATGTATCTGATGGGCTTCAGAGAGCTGAAGTGCCAGTTATCACCTTCAAATAGACTGTCCTGTATGAGGCTTTGCCTCCTGAAAAATCAGCCCAGAAATCTGAACTGATCTGGCCCTTGGAGATAGGAAAACATAACAGGTATTTTTTTTTTTTTACTGACTCCTATGCGTTTGCCACTCTTCATGAGCATGGTGCAATCTTCCTGTGCTATCTGCCAGGAGAGAGACCTCCTAACTACAGGAGGCAAAGACATTAGGAATTTCTAGGAGATACTTGTTTCAGTCTGTTTGGCTATCCAACAAGGTGGCCATGATCCATTATCCAGGCCACCAGAAAGGCTCTTCAACATAGACCTAGAGAAACAGAGCAGCTGATTTGGCCACTAAATGAACTGCCAATGCGGAATCACTCCTGGTTGCCCAAGTCTTAAACCCCCTCTTCATAAACCACCTAACTACTAAGAAGAACTAAAGTGCTCTAAAACAGAAAAGGCTGCAGAAAAAATGGATGGCAAGTTTTTCCAGGGCAAAAGGTGTTCCTAGAGGTAGGAGATTTTGTGGTGTGGGCTTCAAAAACCCATTTGATAAAAATACCCATGGTAGAGCTACTTGGTTGTCACTTCTTTATCTCTAGACTTCGGACTTTGTGCACCTTGAAGGCCATCTGACATGTAGCTTGTGCTCATAAGAACCCATTTTCTCACCTATAACAATAGCCAAGAGTGTGAAGGCAGAGAACATTGCCACTTGAGGACATTAAAGTAGAGGTCATGGAAATTAAACCTATTATGGAAACAAGAAGTACTTGTTAGTCCTCCTCTCTACCCGTACAGGTTGGATGGAGGCTATCCCCAGGAGCACCTACACTCCCAGACAGGTGGTCAAAGCCCTGATGGAGTTGTTTATTTCCTGGCACAGGCTCTCCTTATGGTAGGTTCAGATAATGGACCTGCTTTGTGGATCAAATGGTTAGAGTCTTTTGGCAACTTTAGGGTTAAAATGAAAACTATACACAGCCTATTAGCCACAGAGCTCTGGCCATATGGAAAAGGCAGAATTGAATTTTGAAGACTAGTTCTTCCAAGACTCTGGGGCAAGCTGGGTGGCTAGCTTCCAGTGGCCCTGCTTTAAACTCATTTTTTCCCCATACCAGGATGGGTTCACTCTGAAATTATGTTTGGGAGGCCTCTACTAACAGTGCCTGTCATAGAAAGGCTGAAAGAAGTTGTAACACTGAATTTACACAAGCAGGTTTTGAAGGACATTCAGGGGGTTGTGTTGCAATGACACTCTATTCTAATTTGGTATCTCATGCACTTATTCAAACCAGGAGACAATGTAAATTAGAACTTGGAGGGATGAGTCTTCCAACCAAAGTGCGTGAGGCCACATAATACCATTCTAACCATGTCTACTTCTCTTAAGGTTACAGGTTGTACTCCCCAATATCATCACCCCTGAATCAAAAAGTGGGTACCAGAACTCCCTGAGGGGTCAACTCAGTTGACACAACCACCTGCGCCTGAGATCCCACCCACATAACAGATGACTGCTTTGTGATGCTCTCAAGAGATGCAGCAGAAATTGGCCAAACTAAATCCCAGTGATGAGTATGATAATGGTATGGATCTCAGCCTAGATATTGTGTACAACCTCAGTATCAACTGTACCCCAAGTGAAAACAGTTATTTTGGGTGGACTTGGAGAACACCTTTGGAATTACACCATTGAATGTCCACAAACAGATTCTATTAAATTCAGGTGAGCTGAGCTGGTCTCTATGCACATCCCTTGTGGCAACAAACTGTTGAATTCACCATTCCTATATGTAAATCTTGGGAACAGAAAGGCCAAATAAAGGACCATATATGTCTTAAGAAGGGAAAATATATCTTTGAGGGGCAAATTATGGGGCAAAAGAGACTCCATTTTGTTTTGTAATTTCATTTTGAAGTTAACTTAAGTTCATTTAAACTGTAGATAAGCTCATTCACCTAGCCCCTCCCAGGTAGCTAATCATAAATCATTAAGAGAAAAACAAGGTCATAAAGTTAAGAACACATAGTTAAGAACACAAATTGGAATGTAGGGCAAATGTTAAGCCACAATGTCTCACAAACAGACGGTCAAGTGTCTGGGAAATATAAATCTTGTGCATTCTTGTAAAATTCCTGAGAATGAGATAATATGGTGAAGTGGTTGCTATGGGAACCTGAAAAGTATATAATCTGGAAGTAAAGTCCAGGCTAGTGCCAACATTTAGATTTTTTTGGTCTTGGTGGCAGGATGTTAGTTGCTGACCTTTGATAAAGCTTCCTTGTCCATAAACTTTTGGTCTCTTGTAAGTGCTTCTCTCACTGCTGCAGTATTTGTACTTTGGAATTTTCTTTAACTCTTACCCCAAATCAGTCAACCATAAATTTTATGGCTGTATTATTAACTCTGAATTCCATTCTTTTATGTATGTGTCTATCCTTGTAATAGTATTGACACAATCTTGGTTGCTGTAGTTTGGTAGAAAGTTTTGGAATAGATACATTATTGTACAATTAGTTTGTTATTATTTTGTTCCCATGTTTTTTAAAGCCACAAGTTTTTAAAGTCTCTTTATTTCTTTCTTTTCTTTTTTTGGTGGAACTGGGGATTGAACTCAGGCTCTTGCACTTGCCAGGGAAGAGTTTATTCCACTGAGCCATCTCCCTGGCCCCTTAAAGTCTATTTCATATGCCTTGAATTTCCATGTACAAAGTTGCTTATCTACTTGTATAGAGATACTTGTAAGAATTTTGGGCAGGCACCAGAAACTTCAGCAGACAGGCCCAGGGTTGGATCAGGCACTAGAACCTTCAGTGGACCAGCTCAGTGCGGGGCCCTGCAGCGGAACTCCTTGTAGAAAGGCTAGGGGCAAGACCCAGAAAGCTAAACCAGGAGCACATCTAGCCAGTGGGGCACAGAGGCTTTATTTCCATGGACTCCAGCAGGAAGAAACCAAGCACAGCAGCTAGAACCAAGCCAGGATCAGCTGGATGAGCTTGAACTGGATAGATGTGGACCTGATGAGCTGAGGCATACTGGTAGACACAGATCTATGAGAGCATCTGAGAGAGAGAGAACAAGAACTGGAGTGAAGTATTCTGGTGAACTGTCTGCCTGGAAGACTCCAGGTACATAAAGGGGAGGTGACCAGATGGAGTTTAGGGAAAATAATTTAAATACAAATTACCAATTTAATATCAGCTTAGGTATGCAGTCATAATGTTTGCTCTTATGGTCTAAAATAGAAATCCATTAGTTACAAAAGTTTGTCAATTGCTAAATCTCCCTACCCATTATTAATGCCACTAATTGTAGTACTGTAAATAGAAAACTATATCTGCCTTGACCACATGATCTCCCTTAGGTAACAATATTGGAAGGTGCTTTGGTAATAACTGCACCAAAGTCTACACTAAAGATAAGAGGACA
This sequence comes from Ctenomys sociabilis, assembly GCA_004027165.1. Taxonomy (NCBI): domain Eukaryota; kingdom Metazoa; phylum Chordata; class Mammalia; order Rodentia; family Ctenomyidae; genus Ctenomys; species Ctenomys sociabilis. The sequence continues at coordinate 19,903 of PVKA01027962.1, read as the reverse complement.
GCACCAAACAGAAACCAGTATCTCACTCTCAGTCACTAGAGAGGGAAAAACCTTGGGGCACACACACAATATGAATCTGTGACACAGAAGAGATGCCTGAAGAACAGACTCTATACAGAGGCTTTGGTCACAGTGATATAGCTAACTACTATCAGACTTTCACAAAAACTCACCACAGAAATAAAAATAGAGTTCTCCCTGAAATATAAAATGACAAAGAGAAGGAACAAAATGCATTCTCAGGTCCCAAGCCCCCCAGAACAAACACAGGAGATACTATCATAGAAGAAATTGGAACTCACACACCTGAAATATCTGAAATAATAGTGTCTGAAGTAAAGAAACAACTACAGAAATGTATAGAGGAAAACAGATCAGAAATAGTCTCTCAAGAATATAAAGCTATAAGGCCCAAGACAGCTCAATAGAATAAGTGCTTTCATGGCAAGTGCAAGGGCCTGAGTTCAATACCCAGTTCAACAAGAACAACAACAACAAGAATACATATATGTATGGGGAGAGAGAGAGAGAGAGAGAGAGAGAGAGAGAGAGAGAGAGAGAGAGAGAGAAAACAGAAATGATGGAATCTTGAATGAGAAATGTAGAATAGAAATAGAATGCATGAAGCAGATTCAAAGAGATTCAAGAGATTAAAAACTCAAAAGTTGGCAAAACCATCTGAATGAAAGTGAACACAGGCTTTCAGATCTTGCAGACACAGTTGCAGCTAGTGAAAAGGTAAGAAAAAGATCTCTTAAAAACGACTGGGATTCAGGAAAAAATAATTGAACATCTGTAAGACAATGCAAAGATGAATAAAATAGGGCTAGTAGGCATCAAGGAGAAATAACGAGGCCCATCTTCTCTGAGCACGTTGGTGAGGCCAGAGGCCCTGTGGGTGTGAGCGAACCTGCAGTGGGCAGTGTGCGTGTGGGACCACGGCCACAATGGCTGAAAATGGTGATAATTCAAAAAATGGCTGCTGTGGAGGCCAAAATCTGTCGTCAAATTGAGTATTATTTTGGAGACTTCAATTTGCTGCAGGACAAATTTTTAAAGGAACAGATCAAATTGAATGAAGGCTGGCTACCCTTGGAAATAATGATAAAATCCAACAGCCTCAACTGCCTCATAATAGACTTTAATGTCATAGGAGAAGCACTGAGCAAATTAAAGCAGAACTCGTGGAAATCAGTGAAGATAAAACTAAAATCAGAAGATCTCCAAACAAACCCCTTCCTGAAGTAACTGATGAGTATAAAAATGACGTGAAAACCAGATCTGTTTACATTAAAGACTTCTGAATGGATGCAGCCCTTGCTGACACTGAAGAGTGGCTAGAAGGCAAGGGTCGAGCATTAAATACCCGGATGAGCAGAACGTGGCACAGAGCAGTAAGGGAGCGACATTTGCTCTGTTTGGCAGCATTGAGTCTGCTAAGAAGTTCGAAGAAACCCCGGGGCAGAAGTGTAAAGACACAGACTTGCTAATACTTTTTGAGGAAGATTACTTTGCAAAGAAAAATGAAGAAAGAAAGCAAAATAAAGTGGAAGCTAATTTAAGAGCTAAACAAGAGCAAGAAGAAAAACAGAAGTTAGAAGAAGATGCTGAAATGAAATCTCTAGAAGAAAAGACTGGCTGCTTGCTGAAGTTTTCAGATGACTTAGATAATCAGACCTGTAGAGATTTGCATGCCCTTTTCTCAAATCATGGTGAAATAAAATGGATAGACTTCACCAGAGGAGCAAAAGGGGGAATAATTCTATTTAAAGAAAAAGCCAAGGAAGCACTGGATAAAGCCAAAGATGCAAACAATGGCAGCCTGCAACTAAGGAACAAAGAAGTGACCTGGGAAGGAGAGGTGGGAAGAGAAGCTTTGAAACAAGTCATAGAAGATCAACAAAACTTTAGACAAATGGAAATCAAACGGTTGTAGATTTAAAGGGAAAGGAAAAGGAGGAGCTGCCCAGCCTGGGTCTGGTAAACGAAAAATACAGTTTCGGGGCAAGAAAACAAAATTGAATAGTGATAAAAAAGCTTGGAGAAAATGGCGCAGCTGGACCTGGGGAAGAGTGAGAGGAAAAACAGGAGGGAGAGCCTGCATCAAACTAACAGGAAACGGGACTGGAGGCAGCTGTCAGCTTAGGGAACAATTTTTTTTATTCATCGTAGGTTTTAAGAGGTGCTTTCTGTCTTTGGAGGCTTTTAAAAAGAAAACCAAATTAGTTCCACTTCAATGTCCACCTGTAAAAAAAGGAAAAACATTTTTACTTGTCTTTTTGCTGTTTTTATCCAAACATATTTTTTAAATGTATAGTTCTGCATTCACATGATTCAAATATCAAAAAGATTCTTCTACTAAATTGCCTTTGTATTATGAGAACATATTAGTAAAAAATAAGAAAATATATACTGCATAAAAAGTAAAAAAAAAAAAAAGAGCAATAATGAGGCTACACAAAAGATATAAAAAGAATACGGGCAGAAGCAGTAGCCGAAAACTTCCCAAATATGGGGTAAAAATCTGACGTTCAGGTTACCAAGGCATATGGAACTCCAGGTAACAATAAAAACCACACTGAGACATACAATAAGGATCCCAGAAGCTGAAAACAAAACAGCATACTGAAAGCCACTAGAGAAAAGAAGCAGATCACATTTAAAGGAAACTAATCAGAATAATGGCAGATTTCTCTTCACAAACCATCAAGTCAAGAAAGGCATGGAGAGAAGTACTTCGTCTTTTTAAAATTTAATTTAATTTGATTTTTTAAATTAATTTTATTGAGAAACAAATAGCAATAAGACAGTTTCAAAACAGGTTAGTAGGACAGTTACAATAATCAATACATTGTATATTGTTGTCTTCATAGTGGTTATTCATAGTACAAGATGCAGACATGATATCCTGAAAAACACTAGTAGTACAAATTTTTCTTCTTGTTGAATTAAGAGAAAGTATCTGTGTATCTATCCTATTTTGAATATACAGATACAAAATGGTCCTTCATTTATATCCCCTTTTTTGTTTAGTTTTGTCAAAGATGGGTATTCCGTTGCCAGTTAAATATTGTAGGTGTGTGAATTCAGCAACATAATCCAATATAGTCCAGTAGTCCATAATAGTAGTGGGTTATCTGTAGGACTGGCAGTGTCAGAAGTTGTTGACTTGAGCCTTTTACAGCTCAGCATATTAATATGGCTTTACTTTTCATACTTTTCTGCTGGATCATCAATACCAAGACAAGGCAAGACCTATGTAACCAGAAAGGTAACCTTTGTATCTGACACGGTCAGTCAGATCCCCTGGGGATTTACCCTGAAACCCTGTACTTCAGTTCACATATCCTTCGTCAGGGTCAGCCATGTGATGGGTCATAGCCATTGCTTTTCTGACCAATTTGTTCTCTGTGAAAGCCGGAGAGAATGTTTTCTTTTTTTTTTTTTTTTTTGTCTTTTTGAGACAGGGTCTCACTATGCAGTTCAGGCTGGCCTCGAGCTCACTTTGTAGCTCAGGCTCGTCTCGAACTCACAACAATCCTCCTGCCTCAGCCTCCCGAGTGCAGGGATTACAGGCATGTGCCACCACGCCCGGCTGAGAGAATGTTTTCTCTCATTAGGCACACGCTACATCATCGATCACTTTCCTCTTTGATCCTCCCATAATCTCCTTAATCAGAAAATTTAAGACACCACTGAAGTACAGGATGTTACAGTACAGGTTCTCTTATATCCTGAGTCCTCATTGACCTTGAATGGCTAGGGCCAAAATATTGGCTATCCTTGTAGCCCTTCTTTTTCTCTAATTTTTGGCCTGCAAACTTAAGTTGTTAACCCTCTGCAAAAGAAGGTTAACAATATTACCGTATAATATAGACAGTTGAGGTTACCCTCACTGTCTGTCTGAATATCAAATATCTTAGACATATAGCATGGAACAGGTATTTTCCATCAAGCACTGATATGTTAAACTTCAAATCCCTACAGAATGTGAAGAAAAACAATAAAAATATTTTAAAAAAAGAAATAAACAATTACATACTTTAACATGGAAATTGAGAAAACTAACCATATACAGCATTGTAGCAGGACAGCCCTATGACAATTTTTTTCTTGTCTCTTGTTTTCATTTATTAACTTTTTCTTTTTCTTTTTAACAGAAATAGGCATTGAACTGAGACCCTTGACTTGGCAGGGAAGTGCATATTCTTCTGAGCCATCTTACTGGCCCCTAAAACAAACATTTACTTGAGAAACTTATAGCAGTATTTGATATGACATGACAAGCAGTATGTATTTAGAAGACCAGAATAACAGGCATCCCAAATGTGGCCCTCATATTACACATCGCTATCTTCAGTGCAGTTGCTTAGTTCTCTGGTATCCAATATAGTCAATACAGTTAATCAGGGTGAGAATCCTACTAATTAAACTGCTAGTTCCAAAAACCTGCTGAGGATTCTCAGGATCACTGCCTTAATCATCTTGTGCACATAAATGTATGGTTGTGTCCCTGTCATGTTTCCCAGCTTTTCTCCTTGCTGTCTCCTTGTTATTTAATTCTTAAGTGCTTGCTGCACATTTAATTGTGCTATATCTTTCTATTTGTATTTCTTCTTTGGCATTCTTACACTAGGAAGACATAACATATATACACATATGGATCTAGTTTATTTCACTTGGAAGTCTGTCTTCAAGTGGCATCCACTTACATATGAAGGCTTCACATTTGTCATTCTTACAGGTGAGTAACACTCCATTGTATAAAAATACTACATCTTTTTCATCCATTCCATAGGTGATGGGCAATTTGTTTGCTTCTAAGTTTTGGTTATCACAAATTGTGCTGCAATAAACATAGGTGCACATATATCACTATGATGTTTTCGGTTCCTCCAGGAAAATGCTCAGTAGGATGATACCTAGATTGAATGGAATTAACAGTCCTCATTTTTTAAGGAGTCACCACACTGATTTCCATAGTGGTTGCACCAGTCTACATTCCACCAGCAGTGGAAAAGTGTTCCTTTTTCCCACAGCCTCTCCAACATTTGTTGTTGATTGATTTCTTTATGATAGCCATTCTCTGTGGGGTGAGATCCTACCTCAATGTTGTTTTAATTTGCATTTCATAGATGGCTAGGGATGTGGAAGATTTTTTCATATATTTATTTGCTTCTATAATTTCATCCTCTGAGAAGTATGTGTTCATCTCGGATGGCCATTTCTGGATTGGGTCTTTAAATTTTAGGGCCCTAATGATTTTTAATTCTTTATAAATTCTAGAGAGCAGACCTTTGTCTGAGTGTTTATTAGTTAAGATATTTCAAAATTTGTGGACTGTCTTTTCACTTTGTTGGTAATTACTTTTGATGTGCAAAAACTTCTCAATAAGAGGAGGTGCCAGTTGTTAATTCTTTCAGGTACTACCCATATGATTTGATTTTTGTTTGTGAACTCTTTGCCTACCCCTATATCTTCAAGAGTTCCTCCTAATTTCTCTTCTAGGAGATTGAGTGTTTCTGTTTTAATGTTCAGATCTTTAATCCATTTTGACTTTAGCTCAGTGCATGGTGATAGACATGGATAAAATTTCAGTTATCCTCATGCGGAGAGCCAGTTTTACCAGCACCATTTGTTAAAGAGGCTGTCTTTCTTTTAGTAAGCGTGTTTGGCTCCCTTTTTGAAGATAAGGTGGTTGAGTGTGTTTGTAGTGGCTTCTGCATCTTCTAATCTATTCCACTGATCCCCAGGTCTGTTTTTTTGGCAATACCATGCTGATTTTATCCTAATAGCTTTGAAATATAATTTCCAGTCAGGAGTTGTAATGCCTCCTGCCTTGTCTTTGTTGCCAGGATTGCCTTTGCTATTCTAGGTCTTTTCTGGTTTCAAATAAATTTGAGGAATGATTTCTCTAGGTCTGGGAGGTATGGTGGTGATAGTTTGATAGAGATTCCATTAAATCTTTATAGTAATTTTGGGAGTATGACCATCTTCACAATGTTGGTTTTTCCTATCCAGGAGCAGGGAATATCTTTCCATTTTCTGAAATCCTCTATGATCTCTTTTTTCAGAGTATTGTAATTTTCATTGAATAGATCTTTGACTTCTTAAGTTATATTAATTCCTAGGTATTTCATCTTCCACATTGCTACTGTAAAAGGTATTGTTTCTCTAATTTTCCTCTCAGTGTGTTTTATATCTGTGTAGAGGAATGCTATTGACTTTTAAGTATTGGCTTTGTATCCTGCTATGCTACTGAATTTGTGTATCAGTTCCAGTGGCTTGTTGGTGGAGTTTTTTGGTCTTCCAAGTAGAATATCATGTCATCTGTAAATAATGATGATTTAACTTCTTCTTTACCTATTTGTATTCCTTTTATTCCTCTCTTGTGCAATGGCTCTAGCTAATGATTCCAAAACTATATTGAATAGGAGGGTTGATAGAGGATATACTTGTCTTCTACCAGATCTGAGAGTAAAATATTTCAGATTTTTCCCATTTAGAATTATGTTAGCCATTGGGTTCTCATAGATGGCTTTTATCAGGTTGAATTAGAGGCCTTCTATTCCAATTTTCTGTAGCACTTTGAACATGAATGAGTGTTGGACTTTGTCAAAAGATTTTTCTGCATCAATTGAGATGATCATGTGATTTTTAGATTTGGCTCTATTGATATAGTGTATTACATTGGTAGATTTTTTCAAATTGAACCATCCTTACATCCCTGGGATGAATCTTAACTGTTCATGGTGTATAATCTTCTTGATGATTTGCTTTATTCTATTTACTAGGATTTAATTGAGGATTTTTACATCTATGTTCATGAGTGAGATTGGACTGTAGTTCTCTTTTTTAGTTTTGTCTTTCCCTGGTTTTGGTATCCGCATAATACTTGCCTCCAGAAATGATTTTGGAAGGAATGTTTCCTTTTTAATTTCATTGAAGAGTTTGAGGAGTGTAGGGATTATATCTTCTGTAAATTTCTTGTAGAATTCAGCTGTGAATCCATCAGGGCCTGGACTTTTAATTGTCGGTAGGCTTTTTATTACATTTCATATTTCATTGGCTGTTATTGGGTTATTGGGAGCTGGTATATCTGCTTGATTCAGTTTTGGTAATTTGTACCTTTCTAGGAATTTGTCCACTTTGTGTCTTTTATTCTGTTAGAGTAAAGGTCCTCAAAGTAGCTGTTGACAATCTTATGAATTTCCACTGGAGCTGTGGTGATTTCACTCTCTTCATTCCTTATTGCTTGTATTTGAATTTTTTCTTTCCTCTTTGATGAGTGTAGCTAGTGACATCAATTTTATTTAATCTTTCAAAGAACCAGCTTTTTTATTCCTTAGTTTTTTGAACTGTTTTCTTTGTCTCAATTGAATTAATTTCTTCTCTGATCTTTCACCCTTTCTTCCCGTCTTTGGGCTCTGGGTTTGGTTTTCTCTTCCTTTTCTAAGTATTGGATGTGCATCATTAGAGTATTTATTTGTTCCCATTCTGTTTTCCTATTGTTTGAGTTCACAGCTATGAATTTCCCTCTGAGAACTGCTTTCATCACATTCCATAATTTCCAATAAGTTGTGGTTGAATTTTCTTTGAATTTAGATATTGTTGAATTTCTTGTTTAATTTCACCTGTGACCCATTGATTGCTGAGTAGAGTGTTGTTTAATTACCATGTATTTGTGGGATTTTTCTGTTTTCTTGTCTCATTTATTTCCAGTTTGATTGCACTGTGGTCAGATAATATGCATGGTATAATTTCTGTTTTCTTGCATATACTTAAGCATGACTTATGGAACAGTATGTGGTCTATTTTAGAAAATGAGCCATGTGCAGTTGAAAAAAGGTATATTCAGCTGTCATTGGGTGGAATACTCTGTATATGTCCACTAAGTCCATTTGTTCCAAGCTCTGGCTCAGTTCTGCTACTTCTTTGCTAATTTTTTGTCTGCTTGACCTATCTTTTGAGAGAAGGGTGTGTTAAAGTCTCCTGTTGTGGTATTGGATATTAGACTTTTCATGCCCATTACGGTTTGTCTTATATAGTTGGGCAGTACCGTGTTTGATGAGTATACATTTATGAGTGTTACTTCTTCCTTTTGAATTTTTCCCCAACCAGTGTATAGTGGCCTTCTTTATTTCATTTAATCATTCTTGGTTTGAAATTGAGACTGTCTGAGTACAGGATTGCTACCCCTGCTTTCATATTGTTGGATTTTGTTTCCTAATACACTGTGCCAGTCTGTTTCTTTTAATTGGTGAATTGAGTCCATTTACATTGATGGTTATGATTGAGATATATTGATGTACAATCAACATTCTACTTACCTGCTGTTGTTTCCTCCTTTTTTTTTTTTTTTTTTTTTTTTTTTTTTTTTTTTTTTTTTTTTCTGTGTTTAATTGTTTGCACTATGTAGTGGGTTCCTTCTGTACTCGGTGGTGGAGTTCTGATCATTTGGTCCCTCTATAGAACATCTTTCAGTAGTCGTGTAGGGTTGGCTTTGTCATCATGAGATTCTTTAGTTGTTTTTTGTCATGGAAGTATTTCACTTCTCCATCAAACTTGAAAGAGATTTTTGCAGGGTATAGCATTCTGGGCTGGAATTTGTTTTCATAGAGGACTTGAAGTACTCTGCTCCATGCTCTTCTTGCCTTGACGGTTTGTGAAGAGAAGTCGGCCATTATTCTGATGGGTTTTCCTTTAAATGTGATCTGTTTCTTTTCTCTATCAGTTTTCAGTGTATTGCTCTTGTGCTGTATTTCTGGGATCTTGACTATTACATGTCTCGGTGTGTTTTTAATTGGGTTGGAATTACTTGGCATTCTGTATGCTTTGGATACTTAAATGTCAGATTGGTTCCTCATATTTGGGAAGTTTTCTGCTATTACTTCTGCCCATGTTCTTTTTATATCATTTGTATTGACTCCTTCTTTCTCATTGATGCCTATTAGTCTCAAGTTGTCCATCCTTGCATCACTTTTAGGTGATGAATTACTTTTTCCTGCATCCTAGTTGTTTTTAAGTGATCTTTTCTTACCTTTTCACTAGTTGCACCAGTGTCTTCAAGATAAGAAAGTCTATCTTCACTTTCACTCCAATGGTTTTGCAAGTTTATGATTGAAATTTTAAGTTCCTGTATATCTCTTTGACTCTGCTTCATATGATATATTTATTTCCTGTATTGTTCATTCAGGGAATCCATCACTTTTCTAATCTTCTCTATATTTTATCAATGCCTTCTTTTGAATCATTTATTGTTCTTTTACTTCAGAGATTATTTCTGATCTGATTTCCTCTATATGTTTCTGCATTTGATTCTTTACTTCAGACAGTATTAATTCAGAGATTTCTTTTTTTATTTCAGAGATAAATTCTGATCTGAGTTTCTCTTTACCTTTCTCCTGCTGTTTCTTTTTTCTGATGCTAGTAATTCAGAGATTACTTTTTTCGTTTCATGAATTAATTATGATCTGAGTTCCTCTATACCTTTCTGCTGTTGTTTCTTTACTGCAGATGCTTTTGAGTCCTACATTTCAGCTGAGCTAGTGTCCTCTGCACTTGTTCTGGGTGGGATGGAGGCTTGAGATTGCATTTTTCTCCTTCTCTGTCATTTCATATAGAAGTAACCTCTGACCTTTGGTGTGGAGCTTTGGTACAGTTATAACCTTAGCACTTACTGAAATTTGGTTGCAGATCTATTAAGTTTGAGTTTATCCAGTTGCGCCTGATTTGGGTCTAGCTGTTGTGCTCAGCTCCTTCCTGCTGCAGCCCTTGGAAGTGAACCTGTTGTGTCCCTCTGTTGTGCCCCTGGCCGAGGGGGCACAGGGGAGCACAGAAGCTCCCACACACATTAGCAGGGTCTGGGCTTGGGCCTGTTCTGGGGGGTCCCGAGAGCGCAGAGGAAATTTTCACTCACTCAATGGAGTTTGGAGATGGGCTCTGGAGGGGAGTAGGATCCTGAGAGCGAGGCACAGGGTCTCACTCATGCAGCATGCCTGGGTGAACTCACTCTATTGGCCAGGCTCACCTCAAAATCATATGGATGCTCCTCCCTAGCCTTCCAAGATATGGAATTCCAGATACGAGCCTCTCAGTCAGCTGTCACTCACAAATTTGAAACTCATCCAAATAATTCATTAATATCCTGTTTATAAAGTTTCAAAATTTTAAATGAGCACTCAGGATGTAGCTCAGCACATCTTGACTTCAATCACTAGCCCTCGGTAAAAAAAGAGTAGACATCTTGGTTTTCTAGTATCTTCCATTTAGTTTCTTGGGTTCATTCAGAGAAAAATCTGGTAGTCCTTAGACCTAGTCCCTTAATAACAGAATAACCATTTGTACTTTGTCATTTACAAGGTCCCACAACACCCAGAGCCCCTGTACACTGTGATACCTGATTCCTTTGACCATAGTATTTTACTTTCTTTTCCCTTACGTTAGAAAATGTATTGGTCTGTAGAGCCACCTAGCCCTGAACTCACTATGCCGCCCATGTTGGCCTTGAACTCACTGAGATCCCCCTCCCTAGTCTCCTGAAGCTGGTGTTAGATGAGTGAGCCAATGTGCCTAGCTTTGATGATAGTTTTGAGGATCCACACTCCCTCAAATGGCAATTCTCTCCCACAGTGATTGACCATATGCTCTGCTGTGCTAAGTGACAAAAGTTCCCATTCACTACTTCTCGTACAATTTTCTCTCCTTTTTTGTGGGGATGACATTGCTATTTCTGTAAAGTATCACAGAGGTCCATTCCTTTATTTGCTCATTGTCCAGGGACTGAATGTATGAGCTCTGCATTGCTGCATATCCTCAGCATATTTTCATTTTAGTGTTAATATTTATTTATTGATTAGAGTTCTCACTGCTGATCTGAAAGTCTTTGCTATCTCTCCCTTGTTCTCTGTATGCTTTTATTTTTGTACCATGTCTGTGTTGAAATCAAATTTTCCTGGAAGTCAGGGCAATTGTCCTGCCTCCTTCCCACTCTCCTAGTCACAGTGCTGGACAGGCAGTTTCCTGTGAGCCTAAACTCAGGAAACAAATGAAGCAGTCCTACCAGTGCTCAGATCCTGCACTGGTGTCCTCAGCTCTGCCTGAGGAAGCTCCTGTCCAGCCATGCAGACCTGACAGGAGAAGAGTCTGCATGCTCAGTGCCCCTAACTCACCAAGTCCCAAAGCCAGAATGCGGTGCAGGGATGGAGGCCCCATCTCTGCATTCCTCTGCAGTGCTGAGCAAATCTAATGAGCACACCCAGGAGAGGGACTAGGGTCCACCATTAAGGAGGCAGAGGGAGGAGAAAGAGCTACCTTATCTAGAGCAAAACCTAGCTCGAAACACACACACACACACACACACACACACACACACCACAGACACTTTTTAAAATACTGAGAATAATATGTTCCTATAGTTTAGTTTTTCAAGGTTGTTTTGTTCTTTTACTTTGAAATTTTAAATATTTTATTTATTCATGATTTTTAATTTTTTATATTTAATTTACTTTGTCTTGGAGTGTAAAAAAGGTAGCAAAAAACATGGACTGAAACAAGATAACATAGAATAATAGAAATGTTACATATTTTAAAAACAGGAATAACTAATTAACACTGGTTGCTATATCATCTATTTTTAACTTCAAAACTATTGCTTATGTTAAGAAACATAATCTTCAACAAAGGGACCGAACACATTTACTGGAAGAAAGATAGCCTCTTTAACAAATGGTGCTGGAAGAACTGGCTCTCTACATGCTGAAAACTAAAACTTGACCTGGGTCTATCACCATGCACTAAGCTAAAGTCAGAATGAACTAAAGATCTGAACATTAAAACAGTAACACTCAATCTCCTGGAAGAGAAAGTAGGAGGAACTCTTGAAGACATAGGGGTAGGCAAAGAATTCATGAAGAAACATGTATTTGCATGGGAAACACTTGAGAGAATTAACTAGGACCAACTCTCATTGAGAAGTTTTTGCACGTCAAAAGAAATTGTCAACAAAGTGAAAAGACAACCCACAAATTTCGAAAATAATTTAACTAGTAAGCACTCAGACAGAGGTCTGCTCTCTAGAACTTATAAAGAACTAAAAAAGCATTAGGGCCCTCAAATTTAAAAACCCAATCTAGTGGGCATCTGAGATGAATACACACTTCTCAGAGGATGAAATTAAAGAAGCGAATATGAAAAATTGCTCCACATCACTAGCCATCTGTGAAATGCAAATAAAAACAACACTGAGATACCCTTTCACTCCAGAAAGAATGACTGTCATAAAGAAATCAGCCAACAACAAATGTTGGTGAGGTTGTGCAGAAAAGGGAACACTTCTCCACTGCTAGTGGGAATGTAGACTGATACAACCATTGTGGAGATCAGTGTGAAGACTCCTTACAAAACTAGGACTGGAAATCCTATTCAAGCCAGCTATTCCCCTACTGGGGATTTTCCCAGAGGAACTGAAAACATCATATCATAGGGATATGTGTGTACTTATGTTTATAGCAGCACAATTTGTGATAGCCAAGTCTTGGAAACAACCAAGATGCCCATCACATGAGGAATGCTTGAAAATGATGTGGTATTTCTATACAATGGAGTATTACTCAGCTGTAAAGAATGATAAACTTGAAGCATTTATGTTGAAGTGGATACTACTTGAAGATACACTCATAAGTGAAATAAACCAGACCCACATGTGCAAATATCTTATAGTCTCCTTAGTATAATAAATCAAAAGAAGAAATACAAATAGAAAGGTATAACACAACTGAAAGGAAAGTGAAAACTTGAGAATTGGACAAGGAGAGGGTTAGGAGAAAAGCTGGGAAACAGGACAGGGACAAAGCCATACATTTGTACACACAAGATGGGCCAGGAAAAGATCCCAAGAAACATCAGTAGGTTTTTGAAAGTAGCAGTTAAATGGTAGGATTCTCAACTGAACTATCTATATATGCTGATACTTGTGAACCAAGCAACTGCAGATAGCAATGTGTAATAGAAGGGTCACGCTTGGAATGCCTGCCATTCTGATCTGCTAAATGCATACTTCTTTACATGACATACCAATTATTACCATACTGTCTCACAAGTAAAACTTTTCTTTTTTGGTAATAAATGAAAAAAAGACACACGGAAAAAAATGTTACAAGACTATTCTGCTACAAGGCTGTACATGCTTAGATTTCTAAATTTCTGTGTATTAATATGTGTATAGTACTTTAAAAAATTTTCCCTCATATTCTGTAAGAACTTAAAATTCGATACATCAACATTTGATAGAAACACCTGTTGCACGTTATGCCTAAGATGTTTGATATTTAGACCGATAGTTAGGGTTAACTGAACTGCATATGTTGCAGGGTAATAATCAGCTTCTCTTCTGGATGGTTAACAGCCTAAGTTTGCAGATCAAAAATTGGAGAAATAGAAGGGCTGCAAGGTCAGCCAACATTTTGGCCCTAGCCTTTCAAGGTCAGTGAAGATTCAGGACATGAAAACTTTCACTGTAACACCATGGAACTCAGTTGTGCCCCAAATTTTCTGATCAAGGAGACTGTGGAGCCACAGAGCAATGTGATCGATGATCTATAGTGTGCCTAAGGAGAGTCACAGGGAGAGAAAACTTTCTCTCAGACTTTCACAGAGAGTAAACTGGTCAAGCAATGGCCTTGATTCATTCACATGGCTGACACTGACAAAGGATCACAGGGTTACAGGATAAATCCTGAGGGGACTTGACTGACCTAATCAGATACAAAAGTTACATTTTTTTATTATATAGGTCTTGCTTTGTCTTGGTCTTAACCATGCAGCAGAAAAGTATAAAAACAAGGTCTATAAAATAAAACTATGATAATATGCTGAGCTGTAAATGGCTATAGTCAACAACTTCTTGTGATAACCTACTACTATTGTGGACTGCTGGATGGTGTTGGGTTGTTTCGTTGAATTGGAGCACCTATAATAATTGAATGACAATAGAATACCTATCTTTGACAGGACTAAACAAAAAAAAAAAAAAAAGAGGTTAGAAAGCAAGAACCAAGCTGTGTTTGTATAAACAGCACAGTTAGGATAAATATGAAGTATTTTCACTTAATTCTGAGGAGAAAGATTTGTACTAATAGTGTTTGGACAGAATATCCTGTTTGCTTCTTGTACATGGATAACCACTAGAAAGATAACAATGTAAAAAGTATCAATTATTGAAACTGTATTATAATTAAGCTTTAAAAAAAGGTATACAGCTACATTCTCTTAATTGAATGAATAGAGGCTTCTGCTCTAATAGCGTTTGTAAATAGAATATCATGTCTGCACCTGGTACAACAAATAACCACTAGGAAAACAATAGGCAATGTATTAATTATTGAACCTGTTCTAATAATGTAGGGTTGGTTAGGGTCAGGATAAGGGTCAGGGTCAGGGTTTAGGGTGTGGGTGAGGGTCAGGACGAGGGTCAGGGTCAGGGTGAGGGTGAATGTGACGGTCAGGGTCAGAGTTAGGATTAGGGTTAGGGTGCAATGCAATACAATAGAATACAGTACAATGCTATAGAGGGTAAGAGTGAAGTAGGACTAAAGCACCTTGACAGAATCAGCTGGAGAAATGGTATAGAGGTTAGAGACCTAGGTTAGGATACCAGAGGTTGTTAGTTTGATTCCCGGTTAGGGTCAGGGTCACTAGTATTATATTTGTTATGGCTTGTGTATGGACATCCTCCCAAAGTTACATGCAGTCATAGGTGGGGCTTTTTGAGAGGTGATCAGACCTTGAGTTTGAGATGCTGGGATTAAGAATGAGTGATTACTAAATCACTTCATTGATTAGTTTGATGCAACCTTAATCCTGGTCACCTAGATACAATATAAAAAAGGCAGAAAGATGTTGGTAAGGTCCTTCTCTTATTGTTTTTGCTACTTTGTGGAATCCATGCACTGATCTCCTTTGTGAAGCACTTCTGACAAGATACCCTGCCATGGAGCCAACATATTATGTATGGAAACCTCATTAAACTGTGGGATAAATAAATCTTTCCCCTTTAACTTTGGGTGTCAGGTATTTTGTTTCAGAGTTGAGAGAAAATTAACTATGACACTATTCAATGTATATCTTTTTCTTTTTGTATTAATAGAATTTGAGATTTTTATAACATAAAAATCTCTTTGAAGACATTGATATAATTTAACTCTGAAATCAGTTCTTGCCCTGCCATTATTCCTAATGCTTATGTAAAACCATGTCGTTCATTGCTGCTGTGTCAGATCTGTAGAGGTAGGCATCTCTCTTATCAACTTTTCACAGGAGTCTAAGAACAGTGACATGGTAGATGCATGAAACAAATTTATGTGAAGGGGCCATTTATGTTTGGTGTGGACAGGAGGTGGGATATGGCTGAGCAGTGTGTGTCCCTGCAGTATAGTTTGGGTCTATACCTTGCCTCTTTCTCTCTTTGTTTGCTGGAAACCATGAAGTGAGCAGTCATCTCTGCTACATGTTCCCACTCTGTGATCCTTTGCTTCCACCCAGGGTCAAAATGATGGAACCAGCTGAACATGACTGAAACCTTTGAAAACATAATTCAAAATAAATATTTTCTCCTGTAAATTGCTTTTTTGGGGGTGGGGGTGGGAGAGGGTATTTTGTCACAGCAACAGATCTGAGTAATACAGATTGATCCTTTGTACACTACTAAAAGAATGGAATGAAATAATGTAGGATAGACATGGGTTAAAGGAAAAGGACAGCTTGCTGCCAAGCACACTGGGTGAGCTAAATGCTGTCTTTTCCTTGACCTGTGTACCTAATGAGTCTGTGGGCACTCTCCCATGATGTTGTGAGTATTATTCTGTGAGAACCTCAGGATAAGATGTAAGAAAGTTATGTAACTGATGAATGCACAGAACCTGTGTCCCTGGGGTGCACTGAGCCAGCCACTGAGTGTAGGAATGTTGGTGCATGCCTGTAATCCCAGAGCTGGGGAGGCTGAAAACAGAAGGATCACCACAAGTCCAGTCTGTGTAGTGAGACCCTGTACCAAATAGAGAAAATGAAAAAACAAAGACAAAGACAAGAACAAAACCCAAAACCTCACATTGCTGCACCTATTATGCAGTCAACAACAGGATAACAGGGGATTCATTATCACCAGGATTTGGATTTTAGAATTTACAGAGAGCTCAAGAGAGCACCTCTGACAAAACTAAACAGAAAAATGGGATACAAATGAAGGACCGGTTTGTATCTGTATATTCAAAATAGGATAAATATACAGCTACTTCCTCTTAATTTAATGAATAGAAAGATTTGTACTAATAGTGTTTGTGGACAGGATATCATGTCTGCATCTTGTACTATGAATAACCACTAAGAAGACAACAATACGCACTGTATTAATTACTGAAACTGTCCTACTAATCGGTTTTGAAACTGTCTCACTGTTATTTGTTTCTCAATACAATTATTTTTTAGGGTTATGGTTATGGTTATGGTTAGGGTTAGGGTTAGGGAACCCCATTATTTTACATGACACCCCATAGAACCCCATTATTTTTACATTCACTCCCATTGAAATCCATTGCTCCCATTGAAATCCATTGCTCCCATTGAAATACATTGCTTCCATTCACTTACATTGCTCCCATTCACTTACATTACATTGCATTACAGTCAATGGGGCTAGGGTTGAAGTAGGTCTAAAGCGCCTAAATGGAGTCATCTGGTGCTATGGTATAACGGTAGGGATACAGGCTAGGATGCTAGAGGTTGCGAGTTCAAGTCTAGGATCACGCTAGGTTTAAGGAATCCCATTTTTTTACATGACACCCCATAGAAACCCATTATTTTTACATTCACTCCCATTGAAATACATTGCATCCCATTGAAATACATTCACTCCCTTTGAAATACATTGACTCCCATTCACTTCCATTGACTCCCACTGACTTACATTACATTGCATTACAGTCAATGGGGCCAGGGTTGAAGTAGGTCTAAAGCGCCTCAACAGAGTCAGCTGGCGCTATGGTATAGCAGTAGGGATTCAGGCTAGGATGCTAGAGGTTGCAAGTTGGAGTCTAGGGTCACTCTAGGGTTAGGGAACCCCATTATTTTACATGACACCCCATAGAACCCCATTATTTTTACATTCACTCCCATTGAAATCCATTGCATCCCATTGAAATACATTCACTCCCTTTGAAATACATTGACTCCCATTGAAATACATTGACTCCCATTCACTTCCATTGGCTCCCATTCACTTACATTACATTGCATTACAGTCAGTGGGGCTAGGGTTGAAGTAGGTCTAAAGCGCCTCAACGGAGTCAGCTGGCGCTATGGTATAGCGGTAGGGATACAGGCTAGGAAGCTAGAGGTTGTGAATTGGAGTCTAGGGTCACGCTAGGGTTAGGGAACCCCATTATTTTACATGACACCCCATAGAACCACGTTATTTTTACATTCACTCCCATTGAAATCTATTGCATCCCATTGAAATACGTTGCACCCAATACCATGTTGATTCTATCATAGTGGCTTTGTAGTATAATTTCAAATCAGGAATTGTGATGCCTCCTGCCTTGTCTTTATTAGCCAAGATTGCCTTTGCTATTCTAGGTCATTCGTGGTTACAAATAAATTTTAGGATTGATTTCTCTATGTCTGGGAGGTATATTGGTGCCAGTTTAATAGGGATTGCATTAAATCTGTACAGCAATTTTGGGAGTATGGCCATCTTCACGATATTGGTTCTTCCTATCCAGGAACATGGAATATCTTTCCATTTTCTGAAATCCTCTCTAATCTCTTTTCTTAGGGTGTTGTAATTTTCCATGAAAAGTTCTTTGACTTCCTTGGTTAAGTGAATCCCAAGGTATTTCGTTTTCCATGGTGCTATTTTAAAAGGTATTGTTTCTATTTCAGTGTGCTTGTTATCTGTGTAGAGGAATGCTATTGACTTTTGAGTATTGATTTTGTATCCTGCTATGCTACTGAATTTCCATATCAATTCTAGTAGTTTCTTGGTGGAATTTTTGGGGTCTTCCAAGTAAAGTATCATGTCGTCTGCAAATAGTGATAATTTAACTTCTTCTTTTCCTATTCTTATTCCCTTTATTTCTCCTTCTTTTCTAATGGCTGTTGCTAAGGATTCCCATACTATACTGAATAGCAGGGGTGATAGAGGATATCCTTGTCTTGTACCTGATTTAAGAGTAAAAGCTTTCAGTTTTTCCCCATTTAGGATTATATGAACTTTTGGGTTGTCATAGATGGCTTTTATCAAGTTAAGATAGAGTGCATCTATTCCAATTTTCTGTAGGACCTTGAACATGAAAGAGTGTTGGACTTTGTCAAAGGCTTTCTCTGCATCAATTGAGATGATCATGTGGTTTTTAGATTTCAGTCTATTAATATAGTGTATTACATTTATAGATTTTCGAATATTGAGCCATCCTTGCATCCCTGGGATGAATCCTGCCTGGTCATGGTGTATGATCTTCTTGATGATTTGCTGTATTCTATTTGCCAGGATTTTGTTGAGTATTTTTGCATCTATGTTCATGAGGGAGACTGGTCTGTAGTTCTCCTTTTTGGTTGTGTCTTTCAATGGTTTTGGAATGAGTATTATACTTGCCTCCAGAAATGATTTTGGGAGGACATTTTCCTTTTCAACTTCATGGAAGAGTTTGTGGAGTGTGGGAATTATGTCTTCTATAAATTTCTTGTAGAATTCAGCTGTGTATCCATCAGGACATGGACTTTTCTTTGTCGGTAGGCTTTTTATTACATTTTGTATCTCGTTGGCTGTTATGGGCTTATTGAGAGTTGTTATATCTTCTTGATTCAGTTTTGGTAATTTGTATCTTTCAAGGAATCTGTCCATTTCTTCTGTGTCTTCTATTCTGTAAGCGTAAAGATTCTTGAAGTAACTATTGATAATTCTCTGAATTTCCAGTGGGTCTGTGGTGATTTCACCCTTTTCATTCCTTATCGCTTGTACTTGAATTTTCTTTTGCCTCTTTTTGATGAGGTTGGCAAGAGGCTTATCAACTTTTTTAGTTTTTCAAAGAACCAACTTTTTGATTTGTGGATTCTTTGAACTGTTTTTTTCATCTCAGTTGAATTAATTTCTGCTCTAATCTTTATGATTTCTTCCCGTCTTTGCGCTCTGGGTTTTGTTTGCTCTTTTTTTCTAGGTGTCAGAGGTGCAACATTAGGGTGCTAATCTTTTCTCTTTCTGTTTTCCTAATGTGTGAGTTCATAGCTATGATTTTCCCTCTAAGAACTACTTTCATTGCATCCCATAAATTCCGGTAAGTTGTACTTGAATTTTCATTACATTGAAGATATTATTGAATTTCTTGTTGAATTTCTACTGAAACCCATTGATTGCTGAGTAGGGTGTTGTTTAGTTTCCATGAATTTAGTGGGTTTTTCTGGTTTCTTTTGTCATTCATTTCCAGTTTAATTTTATTGCCGTCAGATAATATGCAAGGGATAATTTCTATTTTCTTGCATATACTTAGGCTGTACTGGGTCAGCCAGCCTGTGCTGGTCTGGGTCTACAGGCTGTAACCTGAGAAGGCTGGGAAAGGTCCCTCTGATGCAGCGGGCCTGGAGCCCACGCTCACAGGCCAGGCTGTGCTGGGTTTCGGGCTGTGGTGTGGGACTGAGGATTGCTGAGAAATGTCCCTCCAGTGTGGCAGGCTTGGAGTTCTCACTCCAGGCTGACCTGCACTGGGTCTGGGGCTGTGGTGTGGGACCGGTAATCACCTGGAAATGTTTCTCTGGCACAGTGTGCCTGGAGCTCTCACTGGTCCACGGGGGGTGGGGGGGGACAGGGAATCCCTGGGAAATGTCTCTTGGGCACAGCAGGCCTGGAGTTCTA
>PVKA01027961.1:0-29935 GCA_004027165.1 Ctenomys sociabilis | reverse complement strand
AATGAGACCCTGAACACCGTGTAGACCCTTCTACAGGGTGTTCTACAGACCCAGAATACAGAAGAAAAAACTAAACTAAACTAAAATGAACTGAACTGAACTGAACTGAACTGAGCTGAGCTGAGCTGAGCTGAGCTGACCTTAGCTGAGCTGAGCTGAGCTGAGCTGAGCTGAGCTGAGCTGAGCTGAGCTGAGCTGACCTGAACTGAACTAAAATGGACCAATGAATTAAATGTTAAACCAGAAAATCTTAACCTGCTTGAAGAAAAGATAGGTAAAACTCAAAGTCAGCTTCTGTATAGAAAAGGAGAGACCAAGGTACATTTACTAATATAAAATAAATCAGATAAATACGCTGAAATAGAAACAAAGTCAAAGAGTAAAATATAAAATAGATAATAGGACCTACTAAGATATATCAACTTCAAAGGAGACAGCAATCAAGAAATAGAAAGAAGGGGAAGGATAGAAAGAGTAAGGAATAAGTAAAACAGGAACTGGGATACTTTATGTACATGTATGATCCCACACAATGAGTATAAACATTGTAAACCTGAAATATACACAAAATTTTCAAAAAGGACAGGGACCCAGTGATTGGTGGAGAGTGAATGGAGGAAAGGGAAAGGGGATAAAAAACATAGTTAAAATATGCTATGTGTGTGTTATAAGTTCCCACAAGGAATATAAACATTATGTACTGTGCATGTATTAATAAACTAAAATAATAAAGGCACTTTAATAAACATAGCTGATAATAGATGAGTGCCTTGCATTGAGCCATATAATTCTTATGTATTTCATATACATAATTTTAAAAAAGAATTCGTTACTTTGGATTGCCAAAAATTACCTTTCTAATTTTTATGTAGTTATCAAAATATATTATTCTGATACAGAAGGCACTTTTTCTGTAATGTCATCTCCTATAATAATTGTCATTAAATAAAGCTATCACCCTCAATAGGACCCAGTCAGACCTTGGCTGAACTCCAAGTCATGATCCCCCATATGATATTGCAAAGGAACAGATCACACAAATGCAAATAAAATTTGTGATTAAAAACAAAGATGAATTTAAGATAGCGATATGGTGAAGACATGTGCCTTGACTGGAAAAAACTCTCAAAACTGAAATGCATAATTAAAGTATAAGCACAAGTCATTCTTTTTCAATAATGTACCTCTAATTTTTGTTCTGGCTACAAATCTTAAATAATTAACTAGAACTATGTTAGGTCAGGAAATGACAGTTATTTGTCTCATGATAAATAAGAGATGATTTAAAACATTCTTCACCAAAATTACAAGAATAGTTTAGTATAATTTTAATAGCTACACAATACAACAAAAAAAATGAAAGAAAAAATCACTTAGCAATGCCCATAAAGTTTATCTTTTCCCTCCTAGGTCATTCTTTCTGCTTTCTTTGCTGAATATAATCTAGTAAAATGACTTTTTTTTTCATTTCCTCAAAAGAATGTAGTCTCAGGACCATTGTGCAAGCTGTTTGCTTATTCAGTATTGTTTTTCCCCCTGTATGCCACATATATTATGCCTCAGTTTAAATGTCAAGGCATGAAGAAGCATCCACAGGAAGTCATCCGACCACTTCATGTTTATGTCATAACTCATTACAATTGTAGATCCTTTCATTTATATTTATACTTGTGTGCTTCAAAAGTTCTTTCCATTAGAACATAAGCACATATTTGTTACCTGCTCATCAGTGGTGCACATATACATCTCCCAAAAATTTTTAAATAATCACGAGTTAGAATGTATAGACCAGGGATCAGGAAGATAGCTCAGCAGACAAAGCACCTGCTTAGGCAAGCTTCCAGACCAAGATTCAATCCCCAGTACCACATGCCACATGACCTCAATCCCTGGGTGCATTGAGGCAGTTAGAATCCATGTGTGGTGGTGTATGCTTATAATCCCAGTGCTGAGGAGCTAAAACCAGGAGGATCACTACAAGTCTGAGCCGCACAATGAGACTCTGTACCAAATACATAAAAAAGAATGTAAAGAATTATAAAAAAGCATTTATTTCAAGCAAATATAAACATGTTTAGAGGACACAGATATTTAAAAATTTAATGAGACATAATATCATTTTAGACATTGTCTGAAATGTGTATTTAAAGTCATCTTTGTAAGATCAACTCCTATGATAATTCTCATTAAACAAAGCTATCACCCTGTGATAGGACATTTTAGACCAATGTTCTCTTGTCAAATAGAGAAATAAATATTGTATACCCTATTGTGTGCAGACATGGCTTCTCATTCTGTTATCATTTATAGCAATTAAAAAAAATTGGAAAGTATTTAAATTATTCTAAATTTAATTTATTTACACTTTAATTCAATCTATAAAATATATTACAGAGATTAATGTCTTATCTTGAAGTATGAATACTAATTTAGGCTTATATTCAGGAGAGTTGTTCAGAATATGATTCTAGCTGGAAAGCTGATGTATGATCATTCTCCCTCATAAACCTATAGCAATGGGTGGAGGAATAAAGTAATAGTAAATGATTAACACAAAATATAATTGAACATTTGGATTACTGATGCCTTTAATATTTTAATGATTATTACTTGCTTATACTGTCTAGTGTTTTTGTTAATATTTGGAGAAAGGGATGAATTTTAGCCATTTTTGCTTTTACAGGTAACTTTCATTATCATGATTTCTTTTGCAATTTAAATATCTTCAACATGTGAATAATGTATATTCTCTTGCAAAGTATTTTACCAAGTATACTGAGACCCACTGTTTACTTTTATGGAATTAATATTTTGTTTATGATAAATTAACATAAAAGAATAAATGTACATATTTTGGTGTATGCAGTAATTTCAAGAAATAGGACATGGTGGGGGTAGAAAAGAAAATCTCTCAAAATTAATAGTTTTCATGTTCTCAGACACCTTTTTCATTATGATGCTTCTTTCTCTCATTTGTGTTTTGTTGGAAGCTGATGAAGCTAGAAATTGGTCCTATGTTTGAGGGCAGGATAAGACCACAGTGCCTAAAACAGTCAAGCTAAATCAGTCTTTAAAAAATCCATCTTGCCTGGACAATTTGGCTATTAGACAACCTTCTGTTTCATGATAATAATTTTGTAAAGATATAAATGAATACCCCATTCATGAGTTCAATCCCCAGTTCCATAAAAAAATACCCCTACTGTTATTCTTTGGGTCCTCTGGCAGTCAGACAAACAGGCCAAGACCTGACCCAGCTTTTGTTCTTAGTCTATTTTTTCCAGGTAAACTGAGACACCAATGAGTCCTCTACATTTGGCATCCACAGTGGGGACAGTTATAAACAGTAAGAGATAAGTGGAGAGGAGGAATACTTCCAAAGCATGTACAATAGGGAAGGCAAGTGAATTGGCTAGAACCAGGATTCAGCCCAGGCCCTAGGCAATGTTGGAATACCAGGTGGAAAGCGTAAGGATGGAGACTGTTTAGGGCCAAAATGAGTATACTAGGGCCAGAGAAATAAATGAGCATGAAGAGAAGCCAAAGGAGAAAGTCAGATAGGTAGGTAAAATGGGACAAATAGTCTCTAGAATAGGAGGTATGTGTATAAGTGTATAAGTTTTTGGTATTCTTAATTCCTATATTTACTTTTCCTTTCTGGATACTGGTTAGAAAGGGTTTTACAACCATAAAGTACTTAACTCAGTTTTCTCCTTTAAAATTAATTCCCAAACCTGAGTGGAACAATGAAGGTGAAATAAAGGTATCACCAATACAGCTTGAACCCTCTAGCTTTGCTCAATTAGATAAAATAGGTAGTATAAGTACCGCGCGCTAACCGATTGCACCACTGGAGCTCCAAGATAAAATAGGAAAAATTTATTTTAAATTCTTAGCAGCTAACTCTAAGCAGTACTGCCAGGGGGAAGGCACAAACTAGGATCAGGGAGAGCCCTGTGTTCTTAGCTCTCTGTACATCTGTGTGCTCCGTCCAGCCTTGGCAGTTGGCATGTGCCTCCATCTACAGGCATGTGCACTTAGGTCTAAAAATGGTCCTAACTATGACACTCCAAGACCTCATCATTCTCTGTGTGTGTTACTGGCACCAAAACTGTTAGGCTCAAGAAAGTGTTTTCCCAGTGGCTGTGACTCATCCACATGGCTAACACTGACAAAAGATCTACAAACTGCTGTACAGGGCTTCAGGGTAAGTCCTGAGGGGATTTGTCTGACCTTGTCAGATACAAAAGTTATATTTTTTGTTATATAGGTCTTGCTTTATCTTGGTCTTAATCATCCAGCAGGCAAGTACAAAATCAAGGTACAAAAAATAAAGCTATGTTAATAGACTGAGCTGTAAAAGGTTCAAGTCAACAACTTCTGACACTGCCAGTCTTGTGGATAACTCACCATTATTATGGACTATATTGCATTACTCTGCTGAATGCATGCACCTACAATATATGAATGGAAATGGCCAGGGAGATGGCTCAGCAGAATACGTGCTTCCCTGGCAAACATAAGGGCCTGAGTTCAATGCCCAGATCCACACACATATACAAAAAAAAAACATAAAAAATATATATGAATGGAAATGGAATATCCATCTCTGACAAAATTAAACAAAAAGGGGGTTATAAATGGACCATTTTGTAGTGGAAAAAATATCTGTATATATAAAATAGCACAAATATAGCAATTTTCTCTTACTTCAATGAGAAGAAGGTTTTGAATTAATAGTGTTTAGACAAGATATCATGTCTGTATCTTGTACTAGAAATAACTACTACAAAGACAATGATATTCAATATGTTAATTATTGTAACGGTACTACTTACTTGTTTTAAAACTATTTCATTGCTACTTCTTTCTCAATAAAATTATTAAAATAAAAAGAAAGAAAGTGCTTTCCAAGACCTAAGTAACCATTCAGCAGTCTGAGCCAGCACAACAGCCTAGGTGCACAGTGGCTGTAGCTACAGGGTAATAGTTCCAGTGTCTCTTGGAAAGGGAAAATGAGAGCCAGGGAACCCATTCCTGGTACTAGGACAATTAAGCTGCTTCCATAAGCTCATCTAGACTTGAGGCGATGGAATAAAACATCAACCAGAGGCAGAGTTCCTATACAAAAAGGTCTCCAGGTTTTTGCCTGGTGCCATCTATGCTGATTTTATAGGTGAAATTAAGGTTATAGTTAAATTTACTCAAAACATTGTTCAAGTCATTCCAGACTTTTTTATTGCTGAATTGGTAATCTTTTGACCAAATTTTAAAATTTATAAATAATAACAAGGATGTATTGAATTATAAATAGAAATTAATTATTTAAAATAAAACATTTTGAAAGGCTTTCAAATACAAGTACAGATGGTCTCCAGATAGGGCAGCTACAGGTTTGGAAGAACAAAGGTGCTGGATTGCTGACCTGCAGAGATACAAAGGGCTACTCCACTAGGAATAGAGCCTCACAGAAAAACAGTAAATAGAATGATTCTGTCTCTCCATTGTAACTAACACTAAAAGAGAAGCTTTTTCACTTTCCTCTTAAGGTGGTTTAAAAGGCTGTTTCTATTCTCAAGATAAAAAGTTAGTCATTAAACTTTTAACAATAAAAGATGATTAAAAAGTCGTATTTTGTAAGATTTCCAATAATGGGAATGTTTAAAGTTCTTTTGAGTCCTAATAAGTTTGATTGACTGTTTTATAGTCCAAAACTCATTTAATACAGAAAAAGCTTTGATATTCTGCAAATAACTGTAAAAGTTTGGAGTGCAACTTAAAAGCAGTGCAGTTTAAATGCTCAATTGATTTAGACATCCTATTTAAGTTGTGGAAGGCCAAGTGGTGGTCTTCAAAGGAGTGCTAGCTATGATAACTTCTTCATTTTGTGTAAACTAATCAAAAATGTATTTGTGCCCCAAACTGTTCAGATAAAGCATTCATAATTTTCAGACTTTACATTGTAATATTGACTGACTACATCCAGACTTTAGGCTAATTTATCTGGTGTTATTTATCTTTCTGATAGTTAGATTCATTCTTTTTTTCACAGATGGTTCATATTAGAGTGAAGCAGGCTGTGTGACAGCTTCCTCTTGCAAAGTATAAAATTCAGGTTCTTCTTCGTATAATCAAAATTCAATTACAGAAACAAAAGAGAGTCTATCACTCTCACTTCACTTATCAATACACACTATTAAATTTTTAAAACTTTATAAAATGTGGAAGTACAGAAATTGGAAAGATAATTAAATCAGGTAAAGAATAAAAGCTAATCTTGAGTAGAGGATATACTTGTGTTTTTCCAGAGAATGCTGAGTAACCTATTTAGGTATCAGAAGGTGCTGTGGGGTGGGGTGGGGGAGGGGGAGATGGTTCAGTGGAATAAGCGCTACTCTGGCAAGCACAAGGGCCTGAGTTTAATTCCCAGTTCCGCCAAAAAACATAATGTGCCTCCGGGCTGTGTCCTGAAGCCAGATCTGGAGAAGTTAAGAATAATGAGGAAGGATTTAACCTGGGGTCCACTGAAAGAACTAACAAACTAGCAAAGCAAAATCTAAAAAGATGACAGAATATGTAAAGATAATTATACTACAGACACCTGTCTATTAGCAGGATTCTTTAGAGAAAATAAAATACAAAATATGAATATTAATTATATGTAAAAGGAACCGGCAAAATAGCTCAGCAGATTAAAGTGTCTGCATTGTATCCAGGTCCTGCTGTGCCAGCGCCACCCCTGAGGTGCACTAAGATGAACAAAAATACATATATATTTAAAAGAAGATATTCCTTACAGAATTGTTCTGATAAGAAATCTTTAATTGACAAATAAAATCTAAACTGTCTAATTATTATTACAATTTTTAAAAATTGTAATAGAAGTACTATAGTTCATTTTGGTCAAGAATATAGTTGAGTGCACTCTAATTTTGTAATGATGTATGCGTGTGTTTTGTATTTGTTATGATAATTATCTGTTTACATTTCATTATGTGAACAGCTATTCCTCTGTTTATTTGAGCTCAACAATTTATCTAATTTCTCATTTGTTCATAATATAATTTGCAATGTAGACTTAAAAATCATACTTTTTTCCTGAGTTAGCAGCTGCCCCAAGTGATAGCAAAATTAATTTGCCCACAAGTCATCAAAATTAAGCTACTTAAATAAAAATTTCTTAGGATGGGAAGAGTATATTGGTCAGGATTCCAACTGGTGAATAGAGGGGTGGGTACAGGAAGACCAGATGTATAGGTCTTCCAAAATGCAAAACAAAGATTGCTTATTATGATAAGACTTTCAGATGCAGATCTCTGCATCTGACAGAAGGGTTGGGGTGCATAGCCCATTAAAGGATGACTAATTAGGTGAAATCTTCTTCTGTATTAGAAAGAGATGATTAGTTAAAATGGTTTTTATGTGTATGTCAAAATAAAAATTTAATATGCCATCAAATATCATTAGGATTGTCACATTGCAATGTTATGCATGGGTTTATTTCTTAATATACTTGTAAAATATGTAACTTTTGTCTTTTAACATCCTACATAAGTTTAAATATTAGAATATCTATAGTTTTTAGAAAATAAAAGTGAAATTTTATGTTCCAATGTGTTTTATATTCAGATAAGATAGCAATATTAAGCCTACTGCATCCATTACAGGAAAATTTCATTAAGCTTTTCTTCTGGGCATTTAACAACTAAAGTTTGGAGACCAAAATTAGAGAGATAGATGTGCTAAAAGGATAGCCAATATTTTACCCCTATCTCACTCAAGTCAATGAGGATTCAGCACATAGAGTACCTCTGCTGTGACACACTGTAACTCAACTGAGTTCTTGATTTTCTGATCAAGGAGATTATGGGACAACCAGGGAAAGAGATCAACAATGCCTTTGGAGAGTCACCTGCAGAGAAAAATTCTGTTGGGCCTTCACAGAAAGTAATTTGGTCAAGCAATGGCCATAACATCCAGATGTCTGACAATGATAGAACTGGTCCAAGCTAAATTCTGTGGAAATTTAGCTGACCTTGATAGATAGAAAAAGTTAATATTTTATTAATATGAGCCACACTTTGGTTTGCTCTTGATCTGTAACATAAATCTGGCTAAAAACTCATAACAGCCATGCCACACCATCAACATCTAAATTCCTTGAAATTTCTTCTGTCAGATTAGTCCACAACACTTAATCCCAAAGTTAGACAAAATCTCTGGATATATGCAAGATGCAGACAAATTTTATGCTAAGCCATATCTTACATACATCATGTGGAGTCCACTATCCAATGTAGTCCTTCCAAGCAGAAATCACATCTGGTCTTTACCAAAAGGAATTCTATCAGCCTGCTGGTCTTCTGTGTTCTAATCAGAATTTCTAATACAAAGCAGCATATGGTGTTCCAGTTTTAGGTTTTAGGCAAAATTTCTGAACCTCTCCAAACTCTTCCCACAAGCCATTTCCAAAAGCACATGGTCAGGTATAGTTGCAGAAGAAAAAAAAAAAAGCCAAAAAAACTCCTCTGTTATAAAAGTCTGTGTTAGTTACTTTTTCTCATCACTGGAACAAAGAAAGTTAAACATCCAAAGTTTTTTTTTAAGAAAGTACAAAATAGAATTAAAATAGAGAAAATTAGAAATGAAACATAATTTCACTTAACAAAGTAATTTGAATTTCACAGTATTTATTGTAATACATAATATTGTCTTCCAATCAGTTATTCATATTACCAGATATATGCACTGAAAATCGGAAGAAGAAAGGAAAAAAAAAAAGAATAAGAAATTAAAAGAATGAAAAGTAATTTAAAACGAGATGAAACAAATTAAACCATTAATAGCTTCTTTCCATAAGCCAACAGAAATTCACAGTACAGTTGTTCAAACCATCCTGTTTACATACATAGGTAAATCTCTTTCCCCAACTACCTCTCCTGTCCTTCTCAACTCAGTAACTCTTTCCTTTTGAGTAAGTTCATTTTATTTTACCAGTGTCATTGCCATTTTACCTTTCAGATTCCATTTCTTTTCTTTCAGATTCTCACACTTAGGAAATAATACGATGTTTACACATGGGGATCTGGTTTACTTCTTTTTTTCTGTACTTTAGGAAAGATCTACAGGGTGTTTAGGGTCTCAGTACTAGATAAGACTTGTAGTGATTCTCCTGTTACAGCCTCCCAAGTGCTAGGATTATGGGTATGTGCCACCATGCCCAGTCTTAATCGCCATCTCAGCATGCCATGGGGGTAGAGTCAGCATGGAAGGATTGGGGATCGAAGCCCAGGCCCTACACTTGCTTGCAGGCACTTTAGTTAGCTAAACTATGTGGCCAGCCATGATTTATTTCACTTAAGAGTATGTTCTCTACTTACATCTGCTTACTGAAAAAAGACTCAAATTTATTTTATTTTATAGCTGAATAATACACCATTGTATAAGAATACATCTTTCTCCATTCTTCATTTGATGGGCATCAGTGTTGTTTCCAGGATTTAGCTATAACAAATTGTGCTGCTGTAAACATGGATGTACATACATCATTGTGGTATGAGGTTTTCAGTTCTTCTGGAAAAATACTCAGGAGGGAAATAGCTTGCTTATATGGGATCTCCCATCCTAGCTTTTGAAGGACACTGATTTCCATAGTTGTTGTACCAATCTGCTGTCCTATGAGCCATGCATAATGTAAACAACCAAGGTTAAAAAGAGTTATTTAGTTAAACAATTTTGAGTTATTTAGTGCACATTGTAGTGGTTATAGTGCAAGATCAGCTCCAAGGCAGGGTGCAAGACAGTAGAATCAGCAAGAGTAAAGTGAAAGGCAACAAGTCTCTTTCCTTTTGCATTTTACACAGACTACCTACTCTAGGGGAGGAAAAAGGCTCACGCCATCTCTACCCTCCCCCCTGCATAGGTCCAGTATGTTTGCAAAGGGAGGACCCTGGTTTCCTGCTGAATCACTTAGTTACAATTTTAAATTGCTGAGGGTAACACAGTGAATCAACCATTACAAAATCCTGGGGCATGAAAAGACATCCAAGTGTGTATCCTCTATACAGTAGGATGTATAACTGTTCATTTAGTTAAGCTTCTAAATTTCTCAATGTGACACAATGAATTAACTATAGCAAATATTATTTCTATCTTTTATAGATTCTGATTTTCACAGAAAAAATAAACAACTCAGGCAGAAAAGAAGCAAAGCTGTAATCCCACAGGCAAAAGAGAAAATCTCATTAATAAAAATGTTACTCTGATGTGATTATGAAGAGAGGGATATGACAAGTACTTTCTTTTGAATTTTAAGAAACACATTTCCTAACTGGTATTAATATCTCCTAGGTTAGAAGGATAAACTCCTAAAGAGAGCTGAATTGGCTCAAGAGGTCCTATGTGCTTATTGTTGAATTTTTTTGCAAAGGGCTACTATGTAACTTTATTATAAGTAAACTGGCTATATAACTTAGGAGTTTACACTTGTAATGTTGAGCAGAGTCCAAGCTGATCACAACAGATGAACTTCAACTAACCATAGGAGGATGACTGTTTAATTCATATTAAAATAAAGGCAAAAGACAAATTGGATCCAATGTAGCTACCTCTGTACCTCACTTTTGTTTTCTACAAATTGCTTTTATTTTGTTCATGAATTGTTTTCTGATCACATTACAAAATGAGTCTTCTTACACCAGTTCTCATTCTCAATACTGTCCTATTTTCAAAGCTTTTATTTTTATTTCTCAGCTAACTTCTAATTTGTCTAAAGTTTTCTTTCAACCACCCCTTTGGATAAACTGTAGAAAAATTGAAATTCTGACTTTACAGACCATTTTGCTTTGTGTGTAGTTGGCCCCCACAAGCCTCATGCAGTCACCAGAACGGTTTCTAGAGTGTACGATTAATTCATGATCCAATACTGGGATTATGGGTATGAGTGTTACACCCTCCCTGGGGCAGATAGCCTGAAGGCATTATAGAGAGTGAGAGAGGTTTTCTAGCTTCTGCAACCCAGTTCCTGCTTCTTGCTTTTGCTCTTTGTTGTTTTTCAGCTGCATGAACTGCTTCCCCTGTACCTGTGCCACTCTGCCTTGGACACAGCCAAGTATGGACTGAAATATGAGCTCACTAAATATGAGCTTTCCTTCCTCAGTTTTGGGTGTTGTGTATTGTGTCCCAGAAATGAGAGAAAAGTAACTGAGATATGGACATAATCATTTTTTTAAATAGAAGGAATTCTTCATTCATTTATGTAAACAACTTTTAGAGCAAATGCACTACATTTCACTTATTACTATTAAGATTACCTTCAGAGCATGTATCCTTATTTGAATGAATTAATTGACCAAAAGAATATTAAATGCTCAGAGAGGAAAAAGAGAGAAGTAAAAGTTTAATAGGGTTGTGCCAATTCTGAAATTTTTCTGAGTATATTAGAATGAAAATCTCATTAACAAAATATGGAATTCTGTAAAGAAAAGTGGACTCTTGAAACAATAAAAGTGCATAATGAGATAAGGGATGCAAATATTTCACCAACTTTTTATTTTTACTATAGAAGTCTTCCCATAGTCTTTCTAAGAGTTGTTTAGAAAAATATCAACTTCCTTAGAAACTTGAAAACTTTCTTAAATTCTAGGTAATGTCACTGTTTTGGTTGAAGCAAAAGCAGACAGATGAATCAGATGAGCAGATTTTACACCAGTATTGAAAAATTGTCTCCAACAACTTATAACACTAGGTGAAATGTGAACCATAAATATTGCCAATAGAATTATAAACATTATTACAAATAATATTAAAATTGATAAAAACATTATCTATAAAATAAAAGAAAAGATCGTTTATAATCATAAACAAAATTAAGAATGTAGGCAAAGCCAGAAAGCAAATGAGAATGTTCTGAAAAAAGGTGAGCTTTGATATAAAACAGAGTGGGTAAATTTAGGTTAGCATTCTTGGGTATCAGTAAATCTGAGGCAAATATACAGGTTTGAAAAATAATTGAGGCAATAGAAACTTTCTAGATTTTTGATTGGAAGATAAATATCGCAAGCAACTTTGTTCTGTTTTCTTTCATTTTTTTCTTAAATTTCCAAGACATTGTTAGATTTGAAAGTATCATTTCCTATGGCAGATTTAAATCACAATACAATATTTGCCTAACAAATCAATTTTGGGATATCTCTAAACTCAGGAAAAGACTTGCTCTCTTTTTGACCAGTGGACATCCGCTAACCTATGTAATCAGAAGGTGTACTTTCACAAATATTGAAAGTTTCACTCTACAAAAGTATAATGACTGTTATGGTTTGTCCCCACCATCACATCTTGTATCTGTATGTGTCTCGGGGAAACAGTGAACATTCACTATATTTTTGTTGAATCAGAGACACGTACAGATACAAGATGTGCCTGTGGGGACAAACCATAGAAGTTCCTTACTACTATTTCACAATTTAATTAAAAATGGGACATAGGCAAGCCCACAAGTACATCAATTGTCTGGGAAAATCAACAATGGATTGAAATGGAAACACTGTCAAAATTATTACACTTATTTGAATTTCTAGAGCAAGAAATTTCTAAAGCAACTTTACAAAATTGTAAGACACAAGGTTGCCTAGTGACTAATAGCACACCATGCTAGGCAGGGTGTATTTCTCAACACTGCAGTACCTTGACTGCTTTAGGCTATGAGGCCTCACCCTGCCCTCCCACGAATGATCAATTTCCATTTTAGTGGCTTCCGATATAACTTGCTTTTTTGTTGTGTTGTGTGGATGATGTGTATTCACTTGCGGTTGGAGGAGCTGTGCATGGAGAGCTTTTTAGACAACCATTTTTATTTTAGATGCTACTCCAAAAATTTTGGTGTAGCATAATAATAGTGAGTTATTAGTACAGCTGACAATTTTCTGAAATTGTTAGTAATTGGCCTTTTACAGTGAGCATTTTATTATGGGTTTTTTTTTCTGTATGGCTAAGACTAAGTTTAGGTGAGACCTGTATAAATAGAAAAATTAAAGTTTTGGAATCTAACAAGGTCAGTTGAACCTTCTCAGGCTTTGCCCTGGAACCATGCATAGCACTTCTTA
This sequence comes from Ctenomys sociabilis, assembly GCA_004027165.1. NCBI lineage: Eukaryota > Metazoa > Chordata > Mammalia > Rodentia > Ctenomyidae > Ctenomys > Ctenomys sociabilis. The sequence goes on along the minus strand of PVKA01027961.1, from coordinate 16,832 downwards.
GATCCTTTGTCAGTGTCATCCATCTGGATGATTCACAGCTATTGCCTGTCCAAGTTGCTTTCTTCGAAAGCTTGAGGAATATTTTCTCTCCAGGTGACTCTCCTTAGGCACACTATATATCATCAGTCACTTTTCTTTGTGGTCCCATAATCTACTTGATCAAAAAATGAGGCAATTAACTGAGTTACAAGGTGTCACATAAGAGCTTTACTTATGTCCTGAGTCCTCATGTATCTTGGAGAGATAAGGCCAAAATACTGGCTATCCTTTTAACCCATGTATCTCTCTAAGTTTTGATCTCCAAAATTTAGCTATACTAATGTCACTGCCCTGCAACAGAGACAATAAGCTTAACATTACTCTCTAACTGAATATTAAACACCTTTGACATAAAATGGGATTGTTATTTTCTAACAACTATGATATTATAACATTTAATCCCTATACAATTTTAAAAGACAATGATTGCATACTTTACACAGAAATTAAGAAACTAAAAACATAAGTAACATTGTAGCAGGACAATCCTGATGACATTTTCTGACATACTCAAATTTTCATTTTGAAATAACAATATTTTTAATTAATTATATCTATCTAATACATTAGAAATTTTCACCTCATTAGTCACCTTTAAATAGGATATACATCACAAGTTTTTGTGAAAAACAGAGGTCCAAATCTGAGTGAAAGTCTCATCACAATAAACACTTTTTTATTGTACATTTTGAAAGACCTGTATATCTGGAATCATGAATGCAATTAGTCAACTATGAGATTGACAATAATGAATTACCATGCACATGTGAAAACCTTTGTTTATTAATTTACTATTTTTTTATTTTTAAAGAGCACACAATCACGTTTAAAAACACAGCAAAAAAAATAATACAAGATTTCACTAAACAATGTAATAGGAATTCAACAGTGGTTGCTGTATTACATGATGCTGTCTTCAAATTAGTTGTTCAGACTATCAGATATCAACATATAAAATTCTTTTAAATAAAAAAGAGAACAAAACAAAATAATAACAAAGAAATTATGATAATCAAGAGAGGAAAAAGTCAGAGTAAAAACAAAAATATTTAACTGCTCCTCTTAAAAGATCAGCAGAAATTGACAGTACAATTATCCCAATTATTCTGTATATATATTTAAATATTTTCACTTTTTTCATTTGTCATTTTCCTCATTCCAGTTTTTCCTTCCCATTCAATTTTTTAGCCTTTCACAGTATGTATCATATCATGGACATTTTAACTACTCTTCCAGGTTCTCACACTGAGAGAATATGATGTTTTCACATGTGGATCTGATTTATTCCATTAACAATATAGTCTAGCTGTATTCATTTATATACAAAAACCTTGAATTTATCACTTTTTATATCTGAATAATACTCTACTGCATTAAAATTCTATCTTTTATATCCATTCCTGAGTTGATGGGCATCTGGGTTGTTTCCAAGATTTACTGGTGACAAATTCTCTGCTATAAATTTGGGAATACATATATTGCTGTGGTATGAGGCTTTCAGTTCTGTTGGAAATATATACAGGAGGGAAATAGCTGGCTAGAATTGGGAGCTGCAATCCTAGCTTTTTGAAGAATCTACATATTAATTTCCATAATGATTGTACAGCACTGCCCTCCAAACAAATGTGAAAAGAGTTCCTTTTCCCACACAGTCTGTCCAGCATTTGTTACTGGTTAACTTCTTGAGGATAGACAGTTTTTCTAAAGTAAGATAGTACCTCAATATTGCTGTAATTTGCATCTCTTGAATAACCAATGATGTTGAACATTTTTTCATATATTTATTTCTTCACTTATGAAGTGTATGTTCATCTCCGATGTCCAATTTTGATTGAATCTTTGAATTTTGGAGGCCTAATATTTTAAAATTCTTTCTATATTCTGGATAGCTGTTCTTCGTCTGACAGAAAGTCTTATACAATAGTTTCCCACATCGTATATCTTCTATTTAATCCCTTGGTGATTTCTTTTGATGTGCTTTTCAACAAGATTATATTCCAATTGTTGATTCTTTAAAATATTTCACATTCAGTTTGGGTTCTGTTCAGGTACTCTTTATCTATCCCTATGTCCTTAAGGTTTCTACCTAATTTCTCTTCCAGAAGACTTAATGTTTCAGTTTTAATATTTAAGTATTTGACTGCAGTTTTGTATATTAGGGCGTGGTTTATTTAAAGCTTTTGACATGTGGAATGCCAGCTTTTTGGGCACCATTCATTAAGAAGGCTATATTTCTTGCAAAATATAGTGTTTGGTTCTTTTGTCAAAGATAAGGTGCTCAGTGTGTTTGTAGTTGTGTCTATGTCTTCTAATCTGTTCTGTTGATCCACTGAGCTTATTGTTTTTATTTTATTTTTTTACAATATCATAATGAATAAGTGCTTTCCTGGCAAGCGCAAGGGCCTGAGTTCAATCTCCAGTTCTGACAATAAACAAAACAAAACAAACAATTCCATGATGATTTTTTGTAATGTAATTTCAAGTCAGGAATTCTGATGCTTTCTGCCTTTATTTGTTACCCAGGATGGCTTTTGCTGCTCTTGTTTCCTTCTGGTTGCTTCTTAATTTGAGGTCATACCAAGAGCACCACTTTTGAGAAAATATTTTATTTTTCTCTGGAAAACTATCTTCTTAAATTAAATTTAATGAGAAAGAAATTGCAATGAGGCAGTTTCAAAACAGGTTAGTAGGGCAGTTACAATAATTAATATAATGCATTTGTAGTCCTCATAGTAGTTATTCATAGTACAAGATACAGACATGATATCTTGTCTAAAAAGTGTTCATACAAATCTTTCCTTTCATTGAAGTAACAGGATAACAGGAAGTAGCTGTATATCTAACCTAATTAATTTGTGTATATATACAAAATCGCAGGTGTGTGAATTCAGCAAACTAATCTAATATAGTCCAGTAAACCATAATACTGGGTTATCCACAGACGGCCACTGTCAGAAGTTGTTGACTTTAGCCTTTTCAGCTCAACATATTAATATGGCTTCACATTGTATGCCTCCGAGTTATGCTTCTCTGCTGGATGGTTGAGACCAAGATGAAGCAAGAATTGTATAACAAGAAAATGAAACTTTTGTATCTGGCAAGGTCAGTCAAATCCCCTCAGGATTAACCCTGAAACCCTGTACACCACTTTGTAAATCTTTTGTCAGGGTCAGCCATTTGGAGGAGTCATAGCAGTTCTTTGACCAATTTGTTCTTTGTGAAAGCCTGATAAAATATTTTCTGTCTATATAACTCTCCTTAAACACACTCTACATCGTTAATTAGTTTCCTGTGGCCCCATAATCTTCTTGAAGAGAAAATTGGGACACCACTGAGTTACAGGAGTTATATTACACATTCATTTATGTCTTGAGTCCTCACTGAACTTGAAAGGCTAGGGTCAAACTATTGCATATCCTTGTAGCCCTTCTTTTTCTCTAATTGTTTTGGTCTTCAACTGAAGTTGTGAATCCTCCAGAAGAGAAGCTTAATGTACTATTACCCTACAACATAAGCAGTTGTGCATATCATCACTGTCTGAATATCAAACGCCTTAGATCATGGAGCAGGTGTTTTCCAAGCAATCATTCAATGCTAAATTTAAATCCCTATCGAATGGGAAAAAATAATAAATAAAAAATAAGTAAATAATTACAAATTTTTACACAGAAATTTAGAAATATAACCATATGCAACATTGTACCAGGACAGAATTCTGATACTTTTTCTTGTCTTTCTTTTGTTTCCTTTGTTTTAAACAAACATTTACATGAGAGAGTATAGCAGTAATTGATATGAAATTAGAAGCAGTACACATTTAAAAGACCAGAAGGACCAGCACTCCAAGCATGGCCCTTGTATTACACATTGCTGTCCTTGGTGCAGATCCTTAGGTCACAGGTATCAGCATCTATAGTTAGTCAGGGTGAGAATCCTACCAATTAACTGCTGGTTTGAAAAACCTGATGGAGATTCTCAGGAACATTGCCTAAACCATCATGTGTATATAAATATATGGTTTTGGTCCTGCCATGTCTCCTAGCTTTTCCACTTGCCCTGTCTTCCTTGTTTAATGCTTGAGTTCTCACTTCGCATTTAATTGCGTTATAAATTTAAATTTTAATTTCTTCTTTTGAGTTATTACACTAGTGAGACTATATAATATTAAAACAAGTGTGATGTTTATTTCACTTATATCTTCAATTTATATCCACTATATGAAAGCTTTGAGTTTATCATTCTTTATAGCTTAGTAACACTCCATTATATAAAAACACCACATTTCTTCATCCATTACTCAGGTGATGAACATTTTGGTTGCATCCAAGGTTTGGTTATCACAATTGTGCTGCTATAAACGTAGGTGCACATATATCACTATAATATGATGAATTTAGTTCTTTTAGGAAATTCCTGATAGGGGGATAACTAGACTGAATGGGAATTCCAGGCCTAGTTTTTTTTTTTTTTTTTTTTTTTTTTGTCTTTTTGAGACAGGGTCTCACTATGCAGTTCAGGCTGGCCTTAAGCTCACTTCGTAGCTCAGGCTGGTCTCGAACTCACAACAATCCTCCTGCCTCAGCCTCCCAAGTGTTGGGATTACAGGCATGCACCACCATGCCCGGCTCCAGGCCTAGTTTTATAAGGCATCTCCACACTGATTTCCATAATGGTTGCATCAGACTATATTCCCAGCAGCAGATGGTAAGAGTTCCTTTTTTCCTACAGGCTCTCCAACATTTGTTGTTCTTTGATTTCCATATGACAGCCACTCTTTCAGGGGCGAGATGGTATCTCAGTGATTTAATTTGCATTTCATGGATGGTTAGTGATGTGGAACATTTTTTTCATATATTTATTAGCTTCTATAATTTCTTGCTCTGAGAAGTATGTATTCATCTCAAATGCTCATTTCTGTGTTGGGTGTTCAATTTTGGGACCCTAATGCTTTTATGTTCTTTAAACATTCTAGAGAGAAGACCTTTGTCTAAGTGCTCATTGGTTAAGATTTTTTTTTCAAAATTTGTTGGCTGTCTTTTCACTCTGCTGGTAGTTTCTTTTGACATGGAAAAGAACTCAACAAGAGGAGGTTCCATGTTTTAATTCTTTCAAGGAAGACTCCTGCAGTTTGATTTTTGTTTAAGAACTATTTGTCTTCAAGATTTCCTCCTTCTTTAATTTCCAAGAGACTTATCTTTAGTCCATTTTGACTTTAGTTTAGTTCATGGTTATATACCAGGGTCTATTTTTATTTTTCAGTAATATAGAGAGCCAGTTTTTCCAGCACCATTTGTTAAAGAGGCTATCTTTCTTCCACTAAGCATGTTTGGCCCCTTTGGACTAGCAGTGCCAGAAGTTGTTTACTTGAGAATTTTGTAGTTCAGTCTATCAATATGGCTTTACTTTTTATAACAAGTTTTTAAAACTTTATGATGGATGGTTAACACCACGATAATGCAAGACCTATATAAAAAGAAATGAAACATTTGTATCTGACAAGGTCAGTCATGTATCCTCAGGGTTTATCCTGAAACCCTGTACAGCACTTTGTAGATCCTTTGTAAGTGTCAGCAATGTAGATGAGTCATAACCATTACTTGACCAATTTACTCTCTGTGAAAGCCAGAGAGAATATTTTCTCTCCATTCGACTCTCCTTAGGTACACTGTTCTTCATTGGTCACATTCCTCTGTGGCCCCATAGTCTCCCTGATCATAAAATTTGGAAACAACTTAGTTACATAACGTTTCAGTATAGCTTCTCCTATGTTCCTGGTCTGCACTGACCTTCAAAGGCTAGGTCCAAAGGGTTGGCTGTCCTTGCAGTCCTTCTTTTTCTCTAATTTTTGGTCTGCAAACTTAGGTTGTTAACTCTCCTGAAGAGAAGGTTATTATTACTTTACAATATATGCAGTTGGTTTAAACATAACTATCTGTCTTAATAAAATGGAACAGGTATTTTATATCAAGTATTGATATATTAAACTTTAATTCCCTACAGAATATAAAGAAAAATTTAAAAGAACATGAAAAAACTATGAATAAACATATAATAATACATATTTTTGCAAAGAAATTTAGAAATCTAACCATAAACAGCATTGTAGCAAGAGTCTTGTGACATTTTTTCCTTGTAACTTTTTGCATTTGTTACCCTTTTTTAAAATAAACATTTATTTGAGAGACAGTATGGAAATAACTGGAACGTCATGTCAAGCAGTACGTATTTAGAACACCAGAATGTCAGGCATTCCAAGAGTATGACAGTACTATTACACATTGATATCTTCAATGCAGCTCCTTAGTTCACAGGTATTAACATATGTATTTAGTCAGGATGAGAATCCTACCAATTAACTGATGGTTTCAAAAACCTGCTGATGTTTCTCAAGATCATTGCCATACCCATGTTGCATGTGTAAATGTATGGATTTGACACTGTCATGTTTCCTAGCTTTTCTCCTTGCCCGATCTTCATTCTCTATTCCTCAGTTTCTCATTTTCTTCTTAATTGTGTTATACCTTTCTATTTGTATTTCTTCTTTTGAGTTATTGTACTAGGGAGACTATACAATATTTATACATGTGAGTCTAGTTTATTTAACTTATGAGTATATCTTCAAGGGAAACCGACATAAATATAAGTGCTTCCAGTTTGTCATGCTTTATAGCTAAGTAATATTCCAGTGTGTAAAAATATCACATCTTTTTCATCCATTCCTCAGGTGACAGGCATCTTGGTGGTTTCCAAACCTTAGCTTTCACAAATTGTGCTGTGATGAACATAGGTACACGTATGACACTATGATATGATGTTTTCTGTTCCTCCGGGAATATTCCCAGTAGAAGGATAGATGGATTGAACAGGATTTCCAGTCCTAGCATTCTAGGAGTCTCCACATTGATTTTCATAATAGTTGCACCAGTCTACATTGCCACCAGCAGTGGTGAAGAGTTCCTTTTTCCACACAGCCTCTATAACAACTGTTGTTAGTTAAATTGTTAGTCATAGCCAATTTTTTCTAGGGTGAGATGATATCTCAGTGTTATTTCAATTTGCATATCAAGGACGGCTAGCAATGTGGAACATTTTTTTCATATATTTATTCTCTTCTTTAATTTCGTCCTCTGAGAAGTATGGGTTCATCTCGGATGCCCATTTCTGGATTGGGTTCTTAAATTTTGAGGCCATAATTTTTTAGTTTTTTATAAATTCTAAAGAGCAGACCTTTGTCTGAGTGCTGAGCAGTTCAATATTTTTACAAATTTGTGGGTTATCTTTTTTATTTTGTTGGTTATTTGTATTAACGTTGAAAAACTTCTCAATAAGTGGAGGTCCCAGTTTAAAAAAAATTTCAACTAATATCCATGTGATCTGATTATTGCTCATGAACTCTTTGCCTACCCCTATTTCTTCCAGAGTTTCTCCTACTTTAGCTTGCATGAAATTGAGTGTTTCTGCTTTAATGTTTAGATCTTTAATCCATTATAACTTTAGCTTACTGCTTGGTTATAGACATGAGTCAAGTTTTAGTTTTTGGCATGTAGAAAGCCAAGTTATTCCAGGACTATTTGTTAATGTGGTTATCTTGCTTACAGTGTGCATGTTTTGCCCCTTTCTAAACAAAAGGTAGCTGAGTGTGTTTTCAGAGGCTTCTACATCTTCTAATCTATTCCATTGATTTTTAGGTCTATTTTCTTGCCAGTAGCATGATAATTTTATAACAGTAGCATTGTAACATAATTTAAAGTCAGGGATTCTGATAACTTCTGCCTTCTCTATTTTACTCAGAATTCCCTTTGTTTTCTAGGTCTTTTCTGGTTCCAAATAAATTTTAGGAATGATTTCTCTAGGTCTGTGGGGTATGTTGGTGGTAGTTTGATAGTGATTGCATTAAATCTGTACAATTTTGGGAGTATGGCCTTCTTCCCAACATTGGAGCTCCTTATCCAGAGGCAGGGAATGTCTTTCACTTTCCTGAAATCCTCTATGATCTCTTTTTTTAAGAGTGCAGTACTTCCCTTTAAAATATCTTTGACTTCTTTAGTTCCAAGGTATTTCATTTTCCATGGTGCTATTGTTTCTTTTTTTTTTTATTGAAGTGCAAATATGAATGAGACAGTTTTAAGACACCTTGAGAAGATTGATTTGATAAATTAATATATTGCAAACTGTTTTCATAATGTTTTGATATCGTAGAAGGTGCATACATGATACTATACTTACAGACATTATTATAGCATATGTCCTTTATCAGTAAATTAAGAGTGTAGCTGTTTACGTATCTTACTTTTTATACTTGAATTACATCAAAGATTCAATAATTAATACTTTCTAACTTGTTATTTTCCTAGTGGTTGTCCATAGTACTAGAAGCGGACATACTATCCTGTCCAACCACCATTAGTGAAAATCTTGCTTCTCATAGAATTATGTACAAGTACGGTGTTATCTATCCCAACTATAATATCCATACACGCACATCATGATTCTTCCTTTCTATACTCCTTCGTTCGTCCACAACTGTCAAAGATGGGCACTCCATTGTCATTCAACTAATTTAGGTGCCTGAACTCGATGACACAATCCAACACAGTCCAGCCTTCCACAACAATAGTGACTTATCTGAAGAAGTTGTCGACCATAGCCATTTACAGCTCAACTTATAATGGTCTGGTGGTGTATAACTCATTTGTATACTTTTCTGCTAGATGGTTAAGACCTAGATAGAGCAATACCTATATACCAACACACATACTTTTTGTTACTTATAAGGTCAGTGAAGTCCTCTCGGGGTTTATCTTTACTCCTGTACCTTACTCTGTAGATCCTTTGTCTGTGTCATCCATGTGGATGAGTCACGGCCAATGCTTGACCAGTTTGCTCTCTGTGAGAGCCTGAGAAAGTTTTCTCTCCATGTGACTCTCCCCAGGCACACTATAGAACTTCAATCTCTTTCCTCTGTGGCTCCATAATCTCCTTGTTCAGAAAATTTGGAGCTCAACTGAGTTTAATGATGTTGCAATACAGGTAGTGGTATGTCCTGAGTCTTCGCTGACATTGAAAGGGTAGGGCCAAAATGTTGGCTGGCCTTGTGGCTCTTCTATTTGTTCAATTTTGATCTGTGAACGTAGGTTGTTAACCATCCAGAAGAAAAGCTGATTAGTATCCTGGAGCATATGCCATTCATTTGACTTATGTGAATCAATTGTTTTTAGTTGTTGTACATTTCTATTTTTATTTCTTCTTTTCACTTCTTATACTAGGAAGACTATAGAGTATTTACACATGTGTGTCTGGTTTATTTCACTTATGAGTATATGTTCAAGTGGCATCCACTTCAATATAAATGCTTCAAGCTTATCATTCTCAATAGCTGAGTAATACTCCACTACATAGAAATACCACATCTTTTTCAACCATTCCTCATGTGGTAGACATCTTGGTTGTTTCCAAGATTTTGCTATCACCAATTGTGCTTCTATAAACATAGGTACACATATATCACTATGATACAATGTTTTCAGCTCCAGCACCTCAGAAAAAAAGCAGGAGTAGCAATTCTGTTCTCAGACAGTCTCAACTTCAAACCAAGAATAATAAAATGACACAAAGAAGGCCACTATATATTGGTCAGGGGAAAAATTCAAGAGCAAGAGGTAACACTCATATATATCTGTGCACCAAACACAGGAGCACCCAACTATGTAAGACAAATCTTAATGGACATGAAAAACATAATGTCTATTAACACAATCTTAACAGAGACCTTAGCAGACCCTTGTCTCAAAAACATAGATCAACCAGACAAAAAATTATCAAAGAAGTAGAAGAACTGAACCAGAGCTTGGAACAAATGGACCTGGTGGACGCATACAATGTTCCACCCAACCTCAGCTGAATACACATTTTTTTCAGCTGCATACGGGTCATTTTCCAAAATAAAGCACATACTAGTCCAGAGGTCATGCCTAAGTAAATGCAAGAAAATAGAAATTTTCCCATGCATATTATCTGACCACAGTGCAATGAAACTAGAAATAAATGACAAAAGAAACCAGAAAAACCCACTAAATTCATGGAAACTGAACAAAACCCTACTCAGCAATCAATTGATCACAGAAGAAATTAAACAAGTAATTCAACAAAATCTACAATCAATGACAATTCAAGCACAACTTATCAGAATTTATGGGGATGCAATGAAAGCACTCCTTAGAGGGAAAATTATAGCTATATACTCACACATTAGGAAAACAGATGGGAACAAATTACCACCCTAATGTTGCACCTCCGATAACTGGAAAAAGAAGAGCAAATGAAACCCAGAGCACAAAGACAGGAAGACATCATAAAGATTAGAGAAGAAATTAATTCAATTGAGATAAAGAAAACAGTTCAAAGAATCCACAAATCAAAAAGGTCGTTCTTTGAAAGACTATATAAAGTTGATAAGCCTCTAGCCAGCTTCATCAAAAAGAGGCAAGAGAATATACAAGTACATGCCATAAGGGACTAAAAGGCTGAAATCACCACAGACCCAGCGGAAATTCAGAAGATTATCAATAATTACTTCGAGAATCTTTACACTCACAGAATAGAAGACACAGAAGAAATGAACAGATTCCTCAAAAGGTACAAATTACCAAAACTGAATCAAGAAGATATAACAACTCTCAATACGGCAATAACAGCCAACAAAATATGAAATACAATATAAAGCCTACAGACAAAGAAAAGTCCAGGTCCTGATGGATTTACAGCTGAATTCTACAAGAAATTTACAGAAGATATAATCCCCACATTCCACAAACTCTTCAATGAAATTGAAAAGGAAGCAGTCCTCCCAAAATCATTTCAGGAGGCAAGTATAGTACTGATTCCAAAACCAGGGAAAGACACACCCAAAAGGAGAACTACAGGCCAATCTCCCTCATGAACATAGGTGCAAAAATACTCAACAAAATCCTGGCAAATAGAACACAGCAAATCATCGAGAAGATCATACACCATGACCAGGTAGGATTCATCCCAGGGATGCAAGGATGGTTCAATAATCACAAATCTATTAATGTAATACACTATATTAATAGACTGAAAACTAAAAACCACATGATAATCTCAATTGTTGCAGAGAAAGCTTTTCACAAAATCCAGTACTCATTCATGTTCAAGGTCCTACAGAATATTGGAATAGATGGACTCTACCTTAACTTGATAAAAGCCATGTATGACAACCCAAAAGCTGAATGGGGAAAAACTGAAATCTTTTACTCTTAAATCAAGTAGAAGACAAGGATATCCTCTATCAGCCCTCCTATTCAATATAGACTTGGAATCCTTAGCAACAGCCATTAGAAAAGAGTGAGAAATAAAGGGAATAAGAATAGGTAAAGAAGTTAAATTATCACCATTTGCAAATGACATGATAGTTTACTTGGAAGACCCTAAAAATTTCACCAAGAAACTGCTAGAAGTGATACGGAAATTCCGTAGCATAGCAGGATACAAAATCAATGCTCAAAAGTAAATAGCATTCCTCTACACAGATAACAAGCACACTGAAAGGGAAACAATAGAAATAATACCTTTTACAATAGCACTGCAGAAAGTGAAATACCTTGGGATTCACTTAACCAAGGAAGTCAAAGATTTTTTCTCGGAAAATTCCATGGTGCTATTGTAAAAGGTATTTTTTCCCTAATTTTCCCCTCAGTGTGTTTCTTATTTCTGTAGATGATGCTATTGACTTTTGGTTATTGACTTTGTATTCTCCTATGCTACTGAATCTATGTCTCAAATCCCATAATTTCTAGATGGAGTTTTCTTGTGTCTTCCAAGTGAAGTATTATATCATCTTCAAATAAAGATAGTTTAATTTCTTTACCTATTCTTATTTCTTTTATTTCTCTTTCTTTTCTAATGACTCTAACTAATCATTCCAGAACTATCTTAAATAGGAGTGGTAATAGAGAACATCTTTGTTGTGTACCAGATGTGATAGTAAAAGATTTCAATCTTTCCCCATTTACAATTGTATTAGCCTTTGGGTTGTCCTAGATGGCTTTTATCAGATTGAAGTAGGGGCCTTCTTTTCCAATTTTCTGTACATCTTTGAACATGAATGACTTTGTCAAAAGCATTTTCTGCCTCAATTGAAATGATCATGTGGCTTTTAGATTTGCCTCTATTGATATAGTATGTTTCATTTATAGATTTGCTTATACTGAACCATCTTTGTATCTCTGGAATGAATCCTACCTGGCCATGCTTTATAATGCACTTCATGATTTGCTGTATTAAATTTGCTGGGATTTCATTGAGGATATTTGCATCTATGTTCATGAGGGAGACTGGCCTGTAGTTCTCTTTTTTAGTTACATCTTTCCCTGGTTTTGATATCAGTATTATACTTGCCTCCGGGAGTGATTTGTGAGGATTGCTTCTATTTCAATTTCATTGAAGTGTTTGAGGAGTACATTGATCATATCTTCCGTAAATTTCTTGTGGAATTCAGCTGTGAATCCATAAGGACCTGCAGTTGTTGTTGGCAGTCTTTTTATTATATTTTGTATTTCATTGGCTGTTATTGTGTTATTGAGAGTTCTTATACCTTCTTGGTTCAGTTTTAATAATTTGTAGCTTTGTAGGAATCTGTCCATTACTTCTGTTTCTGCTATTGTGTGAAAGTAAATGTTCCCAAAGTAGCTATTAACAATCTTCTAAATTTCCACTGTGTCTGTGGTAGTTAAACCCCTTTTCATTCCTTATTGCTTGCATTTGCATTTTTTCTTTCCTCTTTTTTTAATGAGGATAGTTAGGATCTTATCAATTTTATTTAGTCTTTCAAAAAACCATGTTTTTGATTCCTTAATTCTTTGAACTATTTTCTTTGTATCAATTGAATTAATTTCTCCTCTAACGTTTTTTATTTCTTCCAGTTTTTGGACTCTGTTTTTTTTTTGTGCTCTTCCTTTTGTAGATGTTGGAGGTGCAACATTAGGGTGTTTATTTCTTCCCATTGTGTTTTCTTAATGTGTGACTTACAGCTATAAATTTCACTGGGAGGACTGATTTCTTTGCATCCCATAATTTCTGATAAATTGTCCTTGAATTCATTGAATTGTAGACATTGTATTTCTTGTTTAATTTTATGTATGTTCCATTTGTTCCTGAGTAGGTGTTGTTTAATTTCCATGTATTTATGGGTTTTTTCTCTTTTCTTATTTCATTTATTTCCAGTTGCCTGGCACAGTGGTCAGATAATAAGCATGGGATAATTTCTGTTTTCTTGAAAACACTTAAGCTTTACCTATGGAGCAGTATGTGGTCTATTTTAGAAAATGAGACATGTGAAGGTAAAAAAAATTGTATGTTCAGTTCTCTTTGTGTAGAACACTCTGTGTATGTCCACTCATTCAATTTGTTCCAAGCTCTGTTTCAGTTTTGTTACTTCTTTGCTAATTTTTCTCTACTGAATTTATCTTTTTGAGATAAGGAATGTTAATGTCTCCTTTTAAGTTTGTGGTATTGGATATTAGATTTTTTTATACCCATTATGATTTGTCTTATATAATTGAGTGCTCCTATGTTTGGTGCATATATATTCATGAGGGTTACCTTTTGTCTTGAATTTTTCCCCTAACCAATATATAGTGGGCTTCTTTACTTCATTTTATCACTCTTGTCTTGAAATTGAGACTATCTGAGAACAGGATTGCTACCCCTTCTTTTTTATGTGATGCTGGGGCATGAAGTAGTGTTTTCTATCCTTTGAGTTTGAGCCTATAAGTTTCTTTAAGAGATAAGTGTGTTTCTTGTACATAACATATTGTTGTATTGTGTTTTCTAATCCATTGTGTCAATCTATTTTTTTTAATTGGTGAATTGAGACCATTTACATAGATGGTTATAACTGAGATGTATTGATTTATGATTGACTTGTTATTTACCTGATGCTATTGACTCTATTTTCTTCTGTGTTTTACTGCCCTATTTCGTGGATTCTTTCTATTCTCATTCATGGAGTTTTGATTATTTTTGTCCCTCTCTAGAACATCTTTTATTACTTTATATGTGTTTGACTCAGTTTGATTCCCATCATGTTGTGCTGGCCCTGCCCCTGGGCATGCTGACACAGTGATTGAGATTGTGTGTGGTGGCTAGCATCTAATCCCAGTTCTTGGGTGGCTGAACATAAGCAGATCACTATGAGTCTGATCTACATAGTGGGACCCTGTAGACCCTGTACTAAAATACCAATGAGATAGATAGATAGATAGATAGATAGATAGATAGATAGATAGATAGAACCTACTCTTTAACCATAACCACATATAACCTAGTGAAGATGGCCCTCTTTTTGCAACAGCAACAGGTTACACTTATAAAACACTCTAAATGTGTTGATGAAATGCCTATGAGTGAGATAACTGAAAGAGAAAAGAACATTGATGTAACATAACAAAACAATGAGATCACCACAGTAACTTGATTCCAAAAGGGCTGTTGGAGAAAAAAAAAAACCAAATCTTTGTTGAGAAGTGCAGATAATCAAGCAAATTCACTTTTGCAACCTATTCATAAAGAACTACAAAATTCTTCCCATTTATTCACACATGTCCCGTTTTGGAAGGTAATGCTTCTGTGGATGTGCTGCCCGCAGTCCCTTCCTCCCTCATATCACAGTTAGTCAGTAACAATATCCCTCCTTCCCTGCCTTCAAAAAAGTCAAAGTATAGTGAGATAAGTAAATCTTTTAACTTTTTCTCTTAAAAGACAAAAGACAGAGCACACAAGACAATGGAGCCCAAGCTTCTTATACTCTTGCTTGATTGGATAAAATACCTCAAGGTTTTCAAATGATTTCCAGTGATGTTGTTGTAGGCAGACAAATTAGATAGAAATGTTTTAGGCAGCCACACAGGACTAGGCCCTCAAGGAGCCAGAATGGAAGACAAGAACTTGTAAGCATGAGACAGACACTCCTGCTGTGGGTCAGACCTCAAGACAAAAGAGTAAACAAATGCAGCCACATACTTCCCTAGGAATGGACATTGGGAATGGATATTCTTCCCTTTAAATTTTTAAACCATCTTTTCTTTAGTCGTATATTTGATATAGGATGTCACTACATAGCTTGGACTTATAGTGATCCTCCTATCACAGCTCCACAGTCCTGGGATTACAGGTGTACACCACCATGCCTGGTTTCAGTAACCAGCACAGCATGCAGTACTAGGGATCAAACCTTGGTGCATGCACTTGCCAAGCACATGCTTCGATCACTGGTCTATCTCCCAAGCCCATATATGTCAGTCACATCGAAAGAAACAAAGTCACTGACACAGCCACCTTTACTACTTGAAAAGACCTCACTCTGTATCCATGTTGATTTGTTACATGACTCACTTTAGCCTTTGGCCCCCATTTAATCAATTTTACCATAACAACTGAACTTTAATCTTGGCAAATCATAGCTTTGTCCCACCTCATATGTGGGTTCCCATGCTTTCCATCTTAGACCCACCTCTCCTCATGCTTTTGCTGCATAAAGAACTGTAGAAAAGACAGATTCCTTAGCAATCTACTCAGATTCCCTTTTATCCTTCTCTTAGACATAAATGTTCTTTCTCTTAATACATATATTTTCTCTCAACTTCTACTGTTTCTGAAATGCATTGTTATATTTTAGAGAATATAAACAAAGCCCAGGTACCTTTCAGTTTGGGAGCTTCATTCTTCTATATAATTTGGAAGTCATCCACTGAGATCACTGGACAAAGTCTTGAGTTTACTTTTGTTTCATACTCTGGATTGGGACTCATTTAGGAAACAAATTTTTATTCTTCAAATTTTGTATTTATTTTCTCATTGCTTAGAATTGCTTATGAGTTTATGTAGTTTTGTTAAAATATTGGTATATCAAAGTTAAACATGGAAAATGTTATAAGGTTATGATATTTCTTTAATGTGACATTTTATGATTTCTGTTTTTACTAAATGTACTGGCATCCGTCCTAACTTTAAATAGTGATAGGGAAAGTGATGTTAGAATGCTTCCTAGTGGATTTTAATATAAACTTTTGTAAAATGTATCTTTTAAAATCTAGCTCAGACTAAGAAAATATGCATGTCTGTATGACAAAACGTGAAATTTTTTTTAGCAACTAAAAGATATTAGGCTTATGACCAATCTTAAGATTTGGAACACAGGTTTTATGGGAACGTACTAGCTCTGATCTTCCTTTACTCTCTAGTGGAAATGTCAAGCCTGCTTTATTAAGTTTCCTTTCTTTGACCTTGTTCCTAGTTGTTCCCACCTCTTTGAACATTTCATTTCAGAGGCATGTAACACTGGAAACAAATCTAGGCTGTTCCAACTAATTGAAGCCCTAAGAAAATGAGTGTTTGTTAATGCCAAAGACAGGGAATTCATTTTAGAGAAAGGGCACAAAGTCAGCCTCTTAGTCAGAGTCAGAGAATACAAATGAAAGCCATGTCTCATCATAGTATTCTGGAAAGCTCTCCCTCAGAAGGATAAAACAGATGTAGTGGAGAGAACCCACTTCTGAGTGACACCAGATGGAGTTATCTGCAAAAGCAGCAGATAAAAACTCGCTGTCTAAAGGTGGATCTCTCAACTTTGCTCTTTAATGTCTAGTTATCCTTTAAGTGCATAAGAGAAATGCTTTGGTAACAAGTTCAGTACCTTAAAAACTGCTGTAAGGTGCTAGGTAAACTTGTTTACACTTTTCACTACCCTTTATATAGTTTTTATTAATTTTAATAAG
>PVKA01027960.1:0-29941 GCA_004027165.1 Ctenomys sociabilis | reverse complement strand
TAGAATTTTTTTTTATATCTTGGCAGAATCAGGGATTGAACTCAGGCACTTAAGCTTGCCAGGCAAGCACTTATTCTACTGAGCCATCTCCCTGGCCCAAAAAATTTTAATAAATGGGATAGTATCATACTTAAAAACTTCTGCATGCCAAAAGAAACAAGCAACAGAGTGAAGAAACAACATACAGAATAGGAAAAAAATATTTTGTTGGCTATGCCTCAGACAGAGGACCAATATCTTAAATGTAAATACAAGAACTCAAAAAAATTAGACCCTCTCAAAATAAAAAAACCTGCTTTCCTGTTCCTGGCTGCAAGGAGGCAGCTTGTGTGTCTGGGAGACCCCAAAGTTAGGACTTTTCTTTGCACACCTCAGGGCACCCATGGCAGATCTGCAGCTGTCATCATGCCACAAAATGAACACACTGAATTACACCATAAACATTATGGGTACCATTTGGACTACAATGAGAAAATGAGAAAGAAGGTGCCAAGAAGCTCATGAATTTCAAAGAAGGAAAAAAAAAAGATTGGCCTGAAGGCTAAGCTCTACCTTAAATAGCACCATGTAGAGAAAATACAAATGAAGAAGACTATCAAGATGCATGAAAAGAGAAACACCAAATAAAAGAACGATGAAAAGACTCCACAAGGAACAGAACCTGACCACCTGCTGGACAATGAGGGACAGTCTTGGGCAAAAGTACTTTCCAATAAGATTAGATGAAAATGAAAAGAAAAGGTGAGAAAATGGGAAGTTCCTCTGACCAAAGTTTGTGCCCAAGGAGAAACAGAAGTACTCAAAGTTATTCAAACTAGAAAGAGAAAAAAGAAGGAATGGAAGAGGATTGTTACTAAAGTCTGCTTTGTTGGAGATGGCTTTTATAAGAAAACCAAATAAATATGAAAGATTCTTTAGGCCAAGGGAGTTATGGTTTAAGAAGGCCCAGGTAGGGGGCTGGGGAGATGGCTCAGTGTAATAAGCACTTCCCTGGCAAGTCCAAGGGTTCAGCCAAAAAAAAAAAAAAAAAAACAAGCAAGAAGGCCCATGTAACACATCCTGAACTGAAAACAACCTCCTACCTGCCAATATTCGGTGTCAAAACGAATCCTTCATCACCACTGTGTGCAACTTTGAGTGTTATTACCAAAAGAACAGTGATTGAGGTAAACGTGTGAGTAGGACCTTGTGACACAAGGAGGCAAGGTTATTTGGGATAAATATACCCAGGTGACCAACAATCCTGAGAATGATGGATGTACCTATGCAGTCTTACTAGTTTGACAGATGTTACACACAATAACTTCTTATGCTTATTGAAGACTACAGACCAATCAGGAAAACCATAACTTGCATACTGCTGAACAACTCTCCTGATTATGTTCATCAGGAACACTATTCATTAAATTATAAAAACATTAAAATAGAAATAATAAAAAATAAAAGCCATCTTTCTCGATCTGGCCCATGCCCGCCCAGCCAGAGCAACCAGCCTGAGACAGCAGGGCCAACTTCGTCCACCTCCAGGTTCCCACCCCAAGCTCTCCCAGTGAGTGGGAATTTGCATGACTCGCCAGACTTCCTAGATCAGTGAGTGTGTGGTGAGCCTGAAGGAGAGCTTTGGCTTCTGCCTGGGCACCCTAATCGGATTCCTGCCACCAAGCCCTGCAAGCCAGTGACCAGCCTGAAAACTCAGAGCCCACTTGCCAGCAACTCCCCGCATCCCATGCCCTAAAGTCCGCTGAGCAAGTGTGAATTTCCCTGACTAACTGGGCATCAAAGTTCCGTGAGTAAAAACTCCAGGCCCACGGCGCTAGAGGGAAATTTCCTAGCGATTCCCAATCCCACACCACGGCCTTTGACCAGCGCAGCTCAGCCTGTGAGTGAGGATTCCAGGCCTGCCACACAGGAGGGACCTTTCCCATCCTGTCCCCGGACCCAGCACAGCCTACAGGATGAATAAGATATGCACTATCCTGTTGGGAGACCAGCAGATCCACCAAAGCCCAGAACGCGCACCTAGAGAGCGACCTGCCTGACACAGGAGGGCTGACTCCAGCAACTTTCCGGATCCTCATCCCAAAGCCAGACAAGATAGTGGGAATTCTCATTACTCACTCCACATCCTGGTTCAGTTCGTGCTCACCTGACCAGGGAACCAACAGAGGGGAACCACAGAAGCTGCAGCAAAAAGGAACTGAACGCAAGAGCTAGATCCAGGCCAGGCATAACTGGATAATCTCAAACTTAATAACTGGCACCAGAATCTCATTACATGCTAAGGTTATAGCTGCACCAAAGCTCTACACCAAAGGTCAGTGGTCAGTGCTGTACAAAATGACAAAGGCAAGGAGAAAAATGCAATCTCAGGCCTCGAGTCCACCATTAAGTGCAGAGGACACTAGCTCAGCTGAAATGAATGAATTAACAGATACAGAAGCAAAGGAACAACAGCAGAAATGTATAGAGGAACTCAGACAAGAATTAATTCCTGAAACACAAAAAGAAATATCTGAATACATAGCATCTGAAATAAAGAATCAAATCCAGAAACATCAGGGGGAAAACCAATGCTCACCCAGAACAAGTGCAGAGAGCACTATTCCAGCTGAAAAATATGAATTAACAGCATCTGAAGCAAACAAACAACAGCAGAAAGATCATTAGGAACTCAAAGTAGAAATAATTTCTGAAATCAAATAAGAATTCTGTGAAAAAAAATAACTCTTTGAAATCATATCATCTGAAATACAGAAAAAGGTCTGGAAATATGCAGAAGAAACCCAACTTGGAAGAAACTCTTCAGAAAAAGAATTAATAACTACCTCTAAAGAAGACATGGATAAAAAAATTGAGGAGATGAGAAATATGACAGATTCCTTGAATGACCAATACAGAAAAGAAATAGAACACATGAAACAGAGTAAAAGACATATTGAAGAACTAAAAATATTAATCACGAGTCTATAAAACTATTTCAATGAAAGCGAAGACATAGTTTCAGATCGTGAAGACACTGGTGCGGCTAGTGAAAAGGAGACAAAGGATCTCTTAAAAACAATGAGAATGCAAGAAAAATATAATCCATCATCTGCAAGATGATGCCAGGATGAACAATGTGAGAATAATTGGTATCAATGAGAATGAAGGAGTAAATACAAATGACATAAAAAGAATTTGGGGAGAAGTAATATCAAAAAACTTCCTAAATACGAGGAAACAATCCAACATTCAGATAACTGAAGCATACAGAACACCAAATAACTTCAACCCAAGTAAAAACACACCAAGACATATAATAGTCAAGATCCCAGAAGTCCAACACAAAAATAATATACTGAAAGCCGCTAGAGAAGAGAAGCAGATCATGTTCAAAGGAAAACCCACCAGAATTACAGCCGTCTTCTCTACACAAACCATAAAGGCAAGGAGAGCATGCAGCAGAGATCTTCAAGTCTAGACAAAAAGAAATTCCGGCCCAGATTATTATACCCTGAAAAACTCTCTTTCAAGTTTGATGGAGAAGTGAAATACTTCCACGACAAAGAACAACTAAAGAATTTCATGATGACAAAGCCATTCCTTCACAGGCTGCTGAAAGATGTTCTAGAGAGAGACCACAATGACCAGAACTCCATGAATGAGAAAGGAAAGAACCCACTAAACAGGGCAAACAATTAAACGCAGGATACAAAGGAGTAAGCAACAGTGGGTAAATATCATAAGTCAACACATTTCAATTATGACCATCAATGTAAATGGACACAATTAAGAGAAATAGACTGGCACAGTGGATTAGGAAACAAAATCCAACAATATGCTGTATACAAGAAACACACTTAACAGAAAAAGACATTCATAGGCTCAAAGTGAAAGGATGGAAAAAATACTACATGACCCAGCACCTCAGAAAAAAGCAGGAGCAGAAATTCTGTTCTCAGACAGTTTCAACTTCAAACCAAGAATGATCAAATGACACAAAGAAGGCCACTATATATTGGTCAGGGGAAAAATTCAAGACCAAGAGGTAACACTCATAAATATCTATGCACCAAACACAGGAGCACCCAACTATGTAAGACATGTCTTAATGAACATGAAAAACCTAATATCTAAGACCACAATCTTAACAGGAGACCTTAACACCACCTCATCTCAAAAAACTAGATCAACCAGACAAAAAATTACCAAGGAAGTAGCAGAATTGAACGAGAGCTTGGAACAAATGAACCTGGTGGATATATACAGAGTGTTCCCCCCAACCACAGCTGAATGAACATTTTTTTCAGCTGCACAGGTCATTTTCCAAAATAGACCACATGCTAGTCCAGAGGTCATGTGTAAGTATATTCAAGAAAACAGAAATTATCCCATGCATACTGTTTGACCACAGTGCCATGAAACTGGAAACAAATGACAAAAGAAACCAAAAAACCCTCTAAATTCATGAAAACTAAACAACAATGTACTTAGCAATCAACGGGTCACAGAAGAAATTAAACAAGAAATTCAACGGTATCTACAATTCAATGAAAATTCAAGCTCACATAACTGGAAGTTATGGGATGCAAGGAAAGCAGTTCTTAGAGGGAAAATCATAGCTATGAACTCACACATTAGGAAAACAGAATGGGAACAAATAAACACGCTAATGTTGCACCTCTGACATCTAGAAAAAAGAAGAGTAAACGAAACCCAGAGTGCAAAGAAAGGAAGAAATTATAAAGATTAGAGCAGAAATTAATTTAAGTGAGATGAAGAAAACAGTTCAAAGAATCCACAAATCATAAAGTTGGTTCTTTGAAAGACTAAAGTTGCTAAGACTCTAGTCAACTTCATCAAAAAGAGGCAAGAGAAAATTCAAGTACAAGAGATAAGGAATGAAAAGGGTGAAATCACCACAGACCCAGCGGAAATTCAGAAGATTATCAATAGTTACTTAGAGAATCTTTATGCTCACAAAATAGAACACAGAAGAAATGGACAGATTCCTCAAAAGGTACAAAGTACCAAAACTGAACCGAAAAGATATAACAACTCTCAATAAGCCAATAACAGCCAACGAAATACGAAACATAATGAAAAGCCTACTGATGAAGAAAAGTCCAGGTCCTGATGGATTCACAGCTAAATTCTATAAGAAATTTATAGAAGATATAATCCCTACACTCCACAAACTCTTCAATGAAATTGAAAAGGAAGCAGTCCTCCCAAAATCATTTCTACAGGCACTGACTCTACACTGATTCCAAAACCAACGAAAGACACACCAAAAGGAGAACTACAGGCCAATCTCCCTCATGAACATAGACACAAAAATACTCAGTAAAATCCTAGCAAATAGAATACAGCAAATCATGAAGAAGATCATACACCATGACCAGGTAGGATTCATCCCAGGGATGCAAGGATGGTTCAACATTCGAAAATATATAAATGTAATACACTATATTAATAGACTGAAATCTAAAAACCACATGATCATCTCAACTGATGCAGAGAAAGCTTTTGAGACTTAAAGTCCAACACTTATTCATCTTCAAAGTCTTACAGAAAATTGGAATAGATGGACTCTATCTTAACTTGATAAAAGCCATCTATGACAACCCCAAAGCTCATATAATCCTAATTGCGGAAAAACTGAAATCCTTTACTCTTAAATCAGGTACAAGACAAGGATGTTCTCTATTACCCTCCTATTCAATATAGTCTTGGAATCCTTAGCATGGGCCATTAGAAACGAGGGAAAAATAAAAGGAATAATAATAGGTAAAGAAGAAGTTAAATTATCACTATTTGTAGATGACATGATATGTTACTTGGAAGACCAAAAAAATTCCACCAAGATACTACTAGAACTCACAGGGAAATTCAGTAGCATAGCAGGATACAAAATCAATACTCAAAAGTCAATAGCATTCCTCTACACAGATAAGAAGCACACTGAAAGGGAAACAATACAAACAATGCCTTTTACAGTAGCACCGCGGAAAATGAAATACCTTGGGATTCACTTAACCAAGGAAGTCAAAGATCTTTTCACGGAAAATTACAGCACCCTAAGAAAAGAGATTATAGAGGATTTCAGAAAATGGAAAGGTATTCCATGCTCCTGGATAGGAAGAACAAAAATTGAGAAGATGGCCATATTCCCAAAATTGCTGTACAGATTTAATTCAATCTACCACCTATCAAACTACCACTAGCATACCTTTCCGACCTATAGAAATAGTTCCTAAAATTTATTTGAAACCAGAAAAGACCTAGAATAGCAAAGGCAATCTTGGCCAATAAAGACAAGGCAGGAGGCATCACAATTCCTGACTTGAAATTATACTACAAAGCTACTGTGATAAAATCAACATGGTATTGGCAGCAAAATAGACCTGAGGATCAGTGGAATAGATTAGAAGACACAGAGGCATCTACAACAACACTCAGGTACCTGATCTTCGAGAGAGGGGCCAAACATACTAACTGGAAGAAAGATAGCCTCTTTAACAAATGGTGCTGAAAAATGTGGCTTTCTACATGCCGAAAACTAAAACTTGACCCAGCTCTATCACCATGCACTAAGTTAAAGTCAAAATGGATTAAAGATCTAAACATTAAAACAGAAACACTCAATCTCTTGGAAGAAAAATAGGAGGAACTCTTGAAGACATAGGAATAGGCAAAGAGTTCATGAACAAACATATTTGCATGGGAAACACTTGAAAGAATCAACACCTGGGATCAACTCTTCTTGAGGAGTTTCTGTAGGTCAAAAGAAATTGTCAATAGAGTGAAAAGACAAGCCACAAATTTTGAACAAATCCTAACTAATAAGCAATCAGACAAAGGTCTGCTGTCTAGAATATATAAAGAATTAATATGTAACAGGGCCCTCAAATTTAAAGCCCCAATTTGTAAATGGGCAACTGAGAAGAATACACACTTCTCAGAGGACAAAATTTAAGAAGTGAATAAATATATGAAAAAATGTTCCACATCGCTTGTCATCCGTGAAATGCAAATAAAAGCAACAGTTAGATACCATCTCACTCCAGAAAGAATGGCTATCATAAGGAAATCAATCAACAACAAGTGTTGGAGAGCTTGTGGGGAAAAGGGAACACTTCTCCACTGCTGGTGGGAATGTACACTGGTGCAACCATTGTGGAGATCAGTGTGGAGACTCCTCAGAAAATTAGGACTGGTAATCCCATTCTAGTCGGCTATACCCCTACTGCTAATTTTCCTAGAGGAACTGAAAACATTATATAATAGTGATATTTGTGTACCTATGTTTACAACATCACAATTTGTGATAGCAAAATCTTGGAAACAACCAAGATGTCCATCACATAAGGAATGGTTGAAAAAGATGTGGCATTTCTATATGATGGAATATTACTCAGCTATAAAGAATGATAAACTTGAAGCATTTATATTGAAATGGATGCCACTTGAACATATACTCATAAGTGAAATAAACCAGACACACATGTGCAAATATCTTCCTAGTATAAGAAGTGAAAAGAAGAAATACAAATAAAAATGTACAACAACAAATAAAAACAATTGAATCAGATAGGGTAAAGTGAATGGTATATGCTGCAGGATACTAATCAGCTTTTCTTCTGGATGGTTAACAACCTAAGTTCACAGATCAAAGTTGGAGAAATAGAAGAGCCACAAGGCCAGCCAACATTTTGGCCCTAGCCTTTCAAGGTCAGTGAAGACTCAGGACATAGGAGAACCTGTACTGCAACATCATGAAACTCAGGTGAGCTCCAAATTTTCTGAACAAGGAGATTATGGAGCCACATAGGAAAGAGATTGAAGTTCTATAGTGTGACTGGGGAGAGTCACATAAAGAGAAAACTTTCTCTCAAGCTCTCACAGAGAGCAAACTGGTCAAGCATTGGCCGTCACTCATCCACATGGATGACATGGACAAAGCATCTGCAGAGTAAGGTACAAGACTACAAGATAAACCCTGAGGGGACTTCACTGACCTCATCAGAAACAAAAACTACATGTTTTGGAGTATAGGTCTTGCTCTATCTAGGTCTTAACCATCCAGCAGAAAAGTATAAAAATGAGGTATACAACGCTGTTGTTGAGCTGTAAATGGCTACAGTTGACAACTTCTTCAGATAACTCACTATTGTTGTGGAATGCTGGACTGTGTGTTGGATTGGGTCGTCGAGGTCAGGCACCCAAATTGGCTTAATGACATTGGAGTGCCCATGTCTGACAGGTCTAGACAATAAAAGGAGTATAGAAAGGAAGAACCATGATGTGTATGTATAAACAGTGCAGTTAGGATAAATATGCTGTGCTTCTACATAATTCTATGAGAAGCAATATTTGCACTAATAGTGGTTGGACAAGATATCATGTCAGCTTCTAGTACTATGGAACAAACACTAGGGAGATAACAAGGTAGAAAGTATTAATTATTGAATCTGTGATATAATTGAGGTATAAAACTAAGATAAGTAAACAGCCATACTCTCTTAATTTACTGATAGAGACATCTGCTATAATAATGTCTGTAAGTATAGTATCATGTATGCACCTTGTATGGTACCAAAACATTATGAAAACAATGTATTAATTTATCGAATTTGTCCTATTAATATGTCTTGAAACTGTCTCATTGCTATTTGTACTTCAACAAAATAAAAATTAAAAAAAGAAAGAATTTTTAAATAGATAATAAATAAAAAGAAAGGAAAAGATAGAAAGAAAATAAAAAAGAAAATAAATGACCCAATTAAAAATATGCAAGTGAAATAAATAGACATTTCTAAGAACTAAAAATAGCCAATAGATACATGAAAAATTCTACCATCTCTCACCATTAGAGAAATGCATACTAAAATCATAGTCAAGGGCAGGCTAAATAGTTCAGCAGATTAAAGCACATGAAAACAGATGCAGGGGCCAGAAGTTCTATATTCAGGCCTGCCATCCAGGCCCTGCCCCTGGGGTGCACTGAGACAGTAACTGAGACAGGGCGTGTTGACTCCCACATGCAATCCCAGCTCTTGGGAGGCTGCAAACAGATGGATCCCTATGAGTTCCATCTAGTAGTGAGACCCTGAATAACTTGTAGACCCTCCCCTAAAATACAAAGAAAGAAAGAAAGAAAGAAAGAAAGAAAGAAAGAAAGAAAGAAAGAAAGAAAGAAAGAAAGAAAGAAAGAAAGAAAGGAAATCATATAGTAAGACAGGCTATAGGAGAAAAGGAACTTGCTTACATTTTTGGTGGCAATGTAAACAAGTAAAACCACTGTAGAAATTATTATAGAGATTCCTCAGAAAACTAAAACTAGAAATTCCACTGAACTCAGCTGTTCCCCTTCTTCATAAAAGTTGAATAATAGTACAGTGACCCATACACAGCATTGTTTATAGCTGCACAATTTATAATAGCTAAATCTAAGAAGAAACCTATGTACCCATCGATAGATAAGTGAATAAAGAAAATGTGGCATAGGGGTCGGGGAGATGGCTCAGTGGAATAAGCGATTCCCTGGCAAGCACAAGGGTCTGAGTTCAGTCCCCAGTTCCACAAAAAAAGAAAGAAAGAAAGAAAGAAAGAAAGAAAAAGAAACGACATGAGATATATATACTTTCTGACTTAAAGAAACATAAATCTGAGTCATTTTTAGGAAAATGGACATCTGTGAGATCACATTAACTTAAATAAATCAGATGCATAAATTGAAATTTTTTTATTTGATTTCTTTTATATGAGAAACCCAAATTATAAAAGCAAAATATAGGATAGATAATAAATAGGAAGACAGATCCTTTTCATATGGGAAAGGAATTAAGCGATGAAGGGAGGGCATAAGAAAAGTGGTTGTATGAAAGAATTAAGATGTGTCAGGTACATGTATCAACACCCCATAAGAATTACATATTGGAAATATGTACTGATAACATAAAAACTGGGAAGAAAAGGACATGTGGATGAGCTGGGAGATGGCTCAATGGAATAAGCCCTTCTCTGGCAAGCGCACAGGCCTGAGTTCAATCTCCAGTTCTGAAAAAAAAAAAAAAAAAAAAAAAAAAAAGACATATAGGAGACAAATAATGAGATAATATTCAGCTTTAAAATCCCAGCACTTGGGACTTTTGCAGGGATTTTTATAGAGCAAGACCATGCAGTGATGCAGGTCCAAGGTAGAGAACTTGGGAACTCCCTTGGTGGGCATGCTGTAGGATGAAACTATGGTCAACCAATAAGATTACAAGCATAATTACTCAAGTAAAACAGATTAAGTCCAGGACCAAATGCAAAAACAAGTCACATAACAAGTGGGCCTAAATATAAAACATGGGCTTTTCCTATAGGGGCTGGGTTAGTGACTCTTCTAGGCATCTTCAAGGTGAGAGATCTATTAGAATATCAATCACTGATGTCTATCCTTATGGAGATATGCATCTGTTTGATCTATTGTCTTGAGGTCTGGGCCCACAACAGGGATGGCTGTCTCTCCCAAAGTTTTAGTCATCTTGTCTTCCACAGTGTCTCCTTGAGGGCCTGACCCTGTCTGACTGCCTATAATATTTCTATCTAACTCAGCTACTTCAACAAGGGTAGAACAGATAATCCAAGAAACTAACAAACTTATGCAGTATATAAAAAGTAGTGATTCTTTCTGCCTTTCTTTAAATCAAATTTATTACATAAAAAGGAAAGAAGGAAAAGGGAAGAGAAAAGAAGATAAAAGTTTTAAAGAAAAAAAAATTGCCAACAATCTACCCATGAAAATACCTAAGATCAACTCAAAGTTGATCTTATAGGAGATCCCTCCAGGCTCTCATCTTGGTCCAAGAAGTCAATTTCTAATCCCAGAAATACGTTATTGGAATCCCACCAAGTTAATTCCAATCTATCACTCCATGCAGCCCACAGTGAAACTAAAGACACTAAAACATACTTATAATTATTAGGGAGTCAAGAAGCCCTAAGTCCAGCCACAAAAATAGTTTTCTGGAACAAAGAGACCAAACCAGAGCCACACCTAGGTTTTATTCAGCTGAGAAGGAGTGGCTTGAGGAAGAGAATTATGGAAAGAAGGTGATTACTGTGAGATGGGCTAGGTGGGTGGTCTGCATATACCCCCATCATATGCAGAGAGAGTAATTTGCATTATGCTATTGAGATAGTATCTAACATTTTGGGGGTCTGGTGCTCCATCTCTGATGTAATCTTTCAAGCCCCAGGAAGTCATAGCCTCTGTCTCAAGGCTTGATCCCACCCAGCTCACAGCACAGAGCATTGGCTCTTTGTCCTGTCTCTACCTGGCTCACATTAAAGAGCAGCAGGTGTAGGTTACCAAGGAAACATGCATGCCACCTTCAAAGACTATCACCAGCATCTCAGCTATACCAACACATATTGCTTAAGGCCTTGTGTACAGATAAACAAATCTTAGCCATCTCTGTACATATAAATACAAGGAAATAGGGTCAGGTTTAGTCAAAATGGAGACAATAGCTCATCTTTCAAAGCAGAGCTGCTCAGGTGATCCTCCACGGCTAATAATTATGAAAAAAGCAAATTTTAATTTTGGACATGCTTTCAAAGAGATGTATAAACAAAGGTTTAAAGTACTTCAAATTAATGAGAAACAAAATTTAGGGACTTGAAGTATTTAATAACACAAAAACTAACTTGCCAGAAATTTCTAAACCTGTAGGAAATATATTTTCTATTCTACATCTTATCCTTAATTTCAAGGGTGAGAGACATCTCCTAAGCAACTGTAGTCCTTTTTAATAATTTAAAAGGGTTGACTTAATCTCCCAATGTTTTCTTTAATTCCACCCCTCACTATAAAAGTTAATGAATGTGACACACCTGAAGCCTTGATTCCTCCATAAGCTTTATCCAATCAAAGCCTGTTTTTATCTAAAATGCTCAGAAAGAAATGCTGGCACCTGGAGACAGTCAGGCCTTCACAAATTGTCTAAATGCACCCTGTGATATTCAAGCCCCAACAGTTCCTAAGCCACCAGAGCCACAAAATGAGTGTTTACTTGCTCCTCCTGGCTGTGGACAGCAGAATACACAGAGAACCTATTTATTGGATTACTTC
Source organism: Ctenomys sociabilis (assembly GCA_004027165.1). Classification (NCBI taxonomy): domain Eukaryota; kingdom Metazoa; phylum Chordata; class Mammalia; order Rodentia; family Ctenomyidae; genus Ctenomys; species Ctenomys sociabilis. The sequence goes on along the minus strand of PVKA01027960.1, from coordinate 17,838 downwards.
TCAGAGGCATAAAAATATACATTTTAAATATAATATCCAAGAGCTCACAGTGAAGATGATTAATAATACTTATATTCTTAGAAAAGGAATATATATACAAAAATGTACAATAAAAATGAATAATAAATATTTACATTGCAAGCCAAAAATTTCCATCTAAAAAAATATGTTTGATGTTTTCATTTTTGATACTAAAACAAAATAATGATTATAATAATTTAAATCAAAATTAAAAGGTACAACTTATTTTGTTGTTGACATAGCTATTAGTCTTTGAACAGGCAAGCCAAAAGGAAAAATTCTTCAGGCATTTTATATTCTTATATGACAATTATCTGATAATTACCCCCTCATTTGTGCTGATAAAGGGCTCCACTTGAAATTCCGAACATTTCTGATGCTATAAGCATGTTGCTTCAAAAGTCCTACTTGGAAAAGAGACTGAGAAAGCTGACCAGAGATTTATTGATACAAATGCCTAGTTTATGGCTTATAGTTTTTGAAGGCTAACAGGGTAAGCAGGTTAATTTCCAGAGAAGTTTAAATTTACATTCAAGGAATGCCTGAAATAAAACACAAATCTGAAGACTTGACAATTAATTTAGAAAAGCATTATTGTGGCTTCAATAGCAATGTATCTTAGAACATTTTTGCCTATTTCACCTAGCATAGTCAAAGTAACTGTGGAGTACTATTATGTCATATGTTTCCACTATTTTCAAAACATGCAAGGCAAAAAAAGAAATCTTAAGCTTAATAGTAGTATCATACTTTTAAATCATCACATTTGAGTTCCATCTTGGTTACTCTTCTTGCTGACAAAAAATATATGACACCCAAAGTTAAAGGAGGAAAGGTTGATTTAGCTCACAATTTGTAGAGGTCTCAGTCCATAGTTGGCTGGTTCATAGGCAGGGTAGCATGGCAGAGGACAAATAGTTCATGGCAGGCAGAAGATAACAAAGCAATAAGGGATCTTAAAAATGTCTCTCATCTCCTTTCACCACTTTCACCATATGTAGAGTACTTAGGGCAGGGAGCACTAACATCCTTTTTTTTTTTTTTTTTTTTTTGTCTTTTTGAGACAGGGTCTCACTATGCAGTTCAGGCTGGCCTTAAGCTCACTTTGTAGCTCAGGCTGGACTCGAACTCACAACAATCCTCCTGCCTCAGCCTCCCGAGTGCTGGGATTACAGGCCTGCGCCACCATGCCCGGCAAGCACTAACATCCTTAATTCTACTGCTCTTAACCCTTGCATTGCACCATGAATCAATTCCAGCATCAAACAGACTAAATCCAGTCACCTCAAAAAATAAAAGCCCCATCTATGACTGCATGAGGTTTTGGAGGGACATCTAGACACAAGCCATAACAGATACTGTAAAAATTAGTGGAGTGGTGATTATATGCTCATAATCCTAAAACTTGGGGGGCTGAGGCAGGATTATTGTGAATTCAAGACCAGTCTGGGCTACAAAGTGAGCGCAAGTCCACTCTGAACTACATAGCGTGATCTTTCTCAAAAAGACTATATATATATATATGGATGTCATATACTATATATATAATACTCAATTACTTAACTAAGTCCTTCATTTTCTCTAAGCTCTAGGTCTAACCCATGATTATCAGGTAACATGAGTATACAATATGAAGTTTGCCACACAAAGATTTTCCAGAACCATAACTAAACTTTTCTCTATTCAAAACATTTTAAATCATTAGCTGTCTTTTTACTGACTGAAGACTCACATTCAGTAATTTTCAATAAATGGAAACCAAACTTCACTCTTTTTCCACATCCATTTTGCTCATTAATATCATCATGTCAATGTAGAAGACATAAACTCAAATGATATCACTCACCCTAAACAAAAATTGACACAAAATTAATCATCAACCTAAACATAAGACCTGAAACTTTGAAAGTTCTCCAAGGAAACATATGACAAAATGACTAAAGGTTAAGATGACAAAAAAAGGTTAAGATACACGCATATACTGTAGATTTCTGAAGAGAATATTAATATACTTGGAACTAATGTCAAGAAAAATAAGTAGAATTGCTTCAAATTATAAAGTTTCTGCTCTGCAATAGAAAGCACTAAAATACTGAAGAGCGACTACAAAAGGGAGATGAATCTTTGCCAACTGCTCTGACCTAAGCTTATTACCCTGCATATGCATATAAAGAACAAAAAGAACTCAAACTCCCTCAAAGCAAATAACCCAATCAAAGTGGACAATTGAACTGCAGATGATTTTAAAAAGCAATACAAATGGTCAATCTTCTTACTTAAAAAAAAAAAAAAAAACCTCATCATCTTTAGTTAGGGAAGTGTAACTCAAAAGTACCTTGAGGATTTTTCTGATCCTGCTCAGAGTGGCTAACATCTAGAACACAAACAGCATAAAGGCTAATGTAATGTGTGGAGAATTACACGTCATTTGTGGGACTGTAGATAAGTAGTTACTATTGAAAGCCATGTACAGATTGCTCAAAACGTTAATAATAGAACTACCATGTGATCCAAAATTAGTTAGTATACCATGCAGCGAAAAGCAAATGCACAATTATTGTGGCATAAGTCTTAATAACCAATATATGGAACCAGCCTTTTTAGTCAGATTTAGACAAATGAATCTGTGCAATGTAAAAACTGAGTAAAATACTAGTGAGTGTGAAAAACATGGTTTGGTGGACTGCAATATTTTATAAGGTACAAATATTTCAATACTATAAAGTTGTAAAAAACTATTGCGTTTGTGTCAGGCTTTAAATTTGCTAATTTAAACATTATTTTATATGAGTTATTTATAATATGTTTAATATTACATCTATAAGGAATTATTTTCAAGCATGGCTAAAATAAATATTTGTGCTTATAATTCTTAAAAAAATATTGTCATATCAAGAGAATAAGCACCACTACTCCACTGGAGGTGGGTGGTTCACTGTGATTAATAAATGCCAGACATAACATGAAAGCTATGAAGTTTAAGGAAATTAAGATGTTTTATTTGAAACTTTTAGGAAAGGGGGTAAAGAAGGAGATAGATAACTACACTGGTTAATCAGGTGGGGGGCTCTGGAAGGATAGAGAACTCAAAGGCCTTCTGTTCTACGCTTTTGTTGAGTATCAAGACTCTCCCCCTACCTGGAATTTATCATAATCTTCTTGATGTCTTGGGCTGTCATAGATGGATCTCAGATCCCAAGGCCTCTCTAACCATCTGTGCCATTGCCCTGGTGAAAATTCTTAAGCAGTCTTCATTTGATTTTTTTTTCCTGCCCTGTTAGGTACCATCTCTAGAATTTATAGGTTGGTTAGAAGGGTTCTTACATACAATGCTGAGTTAACAATTAAGTTTTAAAAAATACTGAGATAATACATATTAAATAAGAGCTGTCTTGTAAGGGGCAGCCCCTTGTCTCCTTTTCAAGTTCGAGAGGGACAGCTGAGCTGACTTGATTAAAGCAGTGCCTGGCTTACCAGCTTTCTCTTGTCGGTTTATCGCACCCTCAGTAAAGACTTAACTCTTTCTTGTCAGGATTAACCAGAAAATATAGTGAGGCTTTCCCCTATTTATGGAACTCCTCTGCCTACACTATGAAGGATATTACTTCCCTAGAATTAAATTTTTCTGAAGGCACTTAACTTTACACATCAGTGTGACATCTTTGAAAAGCTTACACAGTCATTCAATTGTCAAAATGTTTCCAGTGTCCATTGTATTACAAACAACTAAATTAGACAGGAATATCAGGCAATCAGATGGGGCTGGGCCCTGGAGAAAGTCAGGACAAAAGGTGAAAACATCCAACTGTGGCCAGAGGTGTAGCAGCTGGAGGGCAGGCATCAAGATAAGAAAAGGACCAGGCCTACATATTCCCCATGTTATGAAATAAGTGATAACCCTTGGTCTAATAAAGTCTAGATAGGCGTGAGTCACCACTTGCCTGAGAAGTTCTGTGTTCTTTCCATGCCCACTGGATACTGACTTGCTTCCCCACTTGATCAATTTATCTAAGGGGCTATACTACTTTTATTGATTCAGAACAGCTGTAACTCATGTTGCACCCTTGTGATTGTGCTCTATAAAACTCCTTGAGAAGTGGGGTCCTCAGGGAACACACTTTCCAGGTGTTCCATCCTGTCCCTCTCAGGCAGGAGCTTTCTATCCCTCAATTCCAAGTGTTAGCCTCTGTTGTTCTTCAAATTCATTTTTAGATTTTAGAGAACACAAATTCGGCACATCAGCAATTCAGCATATTAGGAGCAACGATATTTTCCTTTCATCATATTTGAAGTTTTTATATCATCCATATGTCAATTAAAATGGGAAATGGAGTAAAATGACATTTCCTATTAGAATTTTAGAAAAAATTAATCATTCTCAATATTTGTACAGAGAACAAAAGTGAAAGTAAAATAAATTAGCTTCTCTACTTATAAATCTAGAAAAGCAGCAGTATGTCTTAGTTTTCACTCCTTTTATCCTAGTTTCAGTTTTTGACTGGATAAGACAAAAGGTGAAAGATCATATATAGAACTTATGTCTTAGCATAATGCACACCATTGCAGACAAACGGAAAACTCAATGTGGCTTATTCGACTTGATGGATTGTAATATTAATTCCTTTGTTGCTTTAAAATGGAGTCAAAGAGAAGCTTAAACATAGCAAAAGCAGAAGCAGTTGAGACCTGAAGATGTAACTCGAGCCATATCCCTGCTAGTGACTGTGGGCACTGTGGGCTGACTCCATCTCCCAGCTGGAGCATACTTTCCTGCACGACCTGTCCATGGCATGGTGAGTGATTACCAACAACAGCGAGTGCAGGACGTGTGTTCCAGTTAAACACATTGCCAGAGCATGTGGAGCAAGCACATTTGTCATTCTCTTCAGCACAATCTATTTATGCATCAAGTTGTACCTCCTTCACCTTTTTCTCATAACCAACAGATATTAAGTTCACTTCTCTTAAAATACTTTTTTTTAGTAAGGGTCTATAAGGTATACAGGGTCTCACTACATAGATCGGACTCGTAGTGATCCACCTGTTTACAGCCTCCCAAGCATTGGGATTACAGGTGCATGCCCACACCCAGTCTCAGTCAACATTTCAGCACGCTCTAGGAGTGGGGCCCTCATGGTGCCCTGGGGGTCGAACCCCACCACTGCACTCTGCCTAAGCATGTGCTTTAATCCGCTGAGCTATTTGGCCAGTCCCCTCCTAAAATATTTAATGAACATTATAACCTGTGTCTCTCAAGATACTTCCAGGGTTTTAGAAGCATGTATATATGTACTTTATACTGACGAAATGTTTTAATCTAAGATACACCCTCCAAGTCGCAACTATCAATACCACTACAAATGAAACGACAAAATAGTACTTTTATTCAACTTTAAAGAAATTTCCATATATCCCCAAATTATGAAAATTAACCCACTGAATATGTTTTGGATATGACAGTTCATGCTTTCAACAGAAATAGCCTAGAAAGGACAAAGAAATGAAGACCTGTTTCATTTCTTCCATCTTTAATGAACAGTACAACAAAAAGTTTCAACTTCTAACAATTCTACCTTTACACAAAATGAAGTTAGCATCAAGATACTTTTCTATTACCAAACCCTGATCTAATTGCTCAAACTAAAACTTTTGCTTCAACCCCTGCCCCCAACCCCGCCCAGGGAGCGACCAGCCTGAGACTCCCAGGGCCAACTTGCAGGTAACTCCGCGGAGCCCGCCACCAAGCCTGCCAAGCGAGTGGGAATTTTCCCGACTCTCAGCATCTCAATTTGGTGAGTGTGTAGTGAGTCTGAGAGACAGCCTTTGGCTTCTCCCCGTGCACGCCGTGCTACCCAGAGCCCCCCTCTCCAAGCCAGCCAAGCCAGCAACCGGCCTGAGACATCCAGGGCTGATTTGCAGGCAACTCCCCGGAGCTCCGCCCCCAATCCCAGTGAGCAAGGGGGAATTTTCTCGATTCTAGGCATCGCGGTTCAGTGAGTGTGTGGTGAGTCTGAGGGAGAGCCTTTGGTTTCTCCCTGCGTGCTCTCCACCATCCAGAGCCTCAGGCCCCAAGACATCCTAGCCAGAGAACTGCCTGAGACACCCCATACAGGCCTGCCTGGCAACTTGGCAGAGACCCTGCCCCCAAGCCTGCCATGGGAGGGAAAACTTTTGGTGACTCTCATGGCACTCGATCTATCCCCGCCCAGCCTGCTGAGTGTGAGATAGAGCTTCTGCACTCTCCAGTGCTCCCGAGACCAGGGACATAACAGAGGGGAACCACAGGCTTACAGTTGTACCTGAAAAGCTGCAGCAGAAAGGAACTGAACACAACACTTAGATCGAGGCCAGGTATAACTGGATAATCTCAAACTTAATAACTGGCACCGGAATCTCATTACATGCTAAGGTTATAGCTGCACCAAAGCACTACACCAAAGGTCAGAGGTCAGTACTATACAAAATGACAAAGACAAGGAGAAAAATGCAATACCAGACCTCGAGTCCACCAGTAAGTGCAGAGGACAATGGCTCAGCTGAAATGAATGAATTAACAGAGGTGGAAGCAAAGAAACAACAGCAGAAAGGTATAAAAGAACTCAGACAAGAATTAATTTCTGAAATACAAAAAGAAATACTGAATACAATGCATCTGAAGTAATGAACCAAATTCAGAAACATATGGGAAAACTCAATGCTCACCCAGAACAAGTGCACAGAACACTACTCCAGCTGAAACACATGAATTAACAGCATTGGAAGCAAAGAAACAACAGCAGAAGGTTGTTGAGGAACTCAAAGCAGAAATAATTTCTGAAATAAAAAAGGAATTCTTTGAAATCATAGCATCTGAAGTAGAGAAAAAAATTCTGGAAATATACAGAAGAAACCCAATTTGGAAGAGACTCTGCAATAAAAGAATTAATAGGTACCTCTAAAGAAGACATGGATAAAAAAATAGAGGAGATCAGAAATATGAGATTCCTGGAATGAGCAATACAAAAAGGAAATAGAACATGAGAAGCAGAGTCAAAGAGATATAGAAGAACTAAAAATCTCAATCACAAGTCTACAAAACCATCTGAATGAAAGAGAAGACAGAGTTTCAGATCTTCAGGATGCTGGTGCAGCTAGTGAAAATGTAAGAAAAGATCTCTTAAAAACAATGAGAATACAGGAAAAAATAATCCATCACCTACAAGATGATGCCAAGGTGAACAATGTGAGATTAATCAATGAGAATGAAGGAGTTAATACAAATGATATAAAAAGAACATGGGTAGAATTAATCGCAGAAAATTTTCCAAATATGAGGAAACAATCCAACATTCAGATAACTAAAGCATACAGAACACCAAATAACTTCAACCCAAGTAAAAACACACTGAGACATATAATAGTCAAGATCTCAGAAATCCAACACAAGAATAATATACTGAAAGCTGCTAGAGAGAAGAAGCAGATCCCATTCAAAGGAAAACCCAACAGAATTACAGCCAACTTCTCTACAAAAACCACGAAAGTAAGGAGAGCATGAACCACAGTTCTTCAAGTCCTGTATGAAAACAAATTCCAGCCCAGACTATTATACCCTGAGAAACTCTCTTTAAAGTTTGATGGAGAAGTGAAATATTTCCACGACAAAGAGCAACTAAAGAATTTCATGATGACAAAGCCATCCCTTCACAGACTACTAAAAGATGTTATGGAAAGAGACCACAATGACCAGAACTCCAGGAATGAGAACAGGGCAAACAATTAAACACAAGATAAAAAGGAGTAAAAAACAGCAGTTAAATATCATGACAACCATAAGTCAACACATTTCAATTATAACCATCAATGTAAATGGACTCAATTCACCAATTAAGAGAAATAGACTGGCACAGTGCATTAGCAAACAAAATACAACACTATGCTGAATATAAGAAACACACTTAACTCAAAAAGACAGTGAAAGGCTCAAAGTCAAACAATGGAAAACAATACTACATGTCCCAGCACCTCAGAAAAAAGAAAAAGTAGCAATTCTGCCAATGAAATAAGAAATGTAATAAAAATCCTAACGACAAAGAAAACTGCAGGTCCTGATGGATTCACAGCTGAAATCTACAAGAAATTTATAGAAGATATAATCCCTACACTCCTCAAACTCTTCAAGAAAATGGAAAAGGAAGCAGTCCTCACAAAATCATTTCTGGAGGCAAGTATTATACTGATTCCAAAACCAACGAAAGACACACCAAAAAGGAGAATTACAGGCCAATCTCCCTCATGAACATAGACGCAAAAATACTCAGTAAAATCCTAGCAAATAGAATACAGCATCATCAAGAAGATCATACAACATCACCAGGTAGGATTCATCCCAGGGATGCAAGGATGGTTCAATATTCAAAAATCTGTAAATATAATACACTATATTAATAGACTGAAATATAAAAACCACATGATCATCTCAATTGATGCAGAAAATGCTTTTGACAAAGTCCAACACTCATTCACATTCAAAACCCTACCAAGAATTGGAATAGATGGACTCTACCTCAACTTGATAAAAGCCATCTATGACAACCCAAAAGCTAATATAATCCTAAATGGGGAAAAACTGAAATCTTTTACTATTAAATGAGGTACAAGACAAGGATGTCCTCTATCACCCCTCCTATTCAACATAGCTTTGGAATCATTAGCAACAGCCATTAGAAAAGAGGGAGAAATAAAAGGAATAAGAATAGGTAACGATGAAGTTAAATTAAAACTATTTGAAAGTAACATGATACTTTACTTGGAAGACCAAAAAAATTCCACCAAGAAGCTACTAAAATTGATACAGGAATGCAGTAGCATAGCAAGATACAAAGTCAATGCTCAAAAGTCAATAGCAATCCTCTATACAGAAAATAAACACACTGAGCGGGAAACTATAAAAACAATACCTTTTACAATAGCACCGCGGAAAATGAAATACCTTGCAATTCACTTAACCAAGGAAGTCAAAGATCTTTTCACAGAAAATTATAATACCCTAAGAAAAGAGATTATAGAGGATTTCAGAAAATGGAAAGATATTTCATGCTCCTGGATAGGAAGAACCAAAATTGAGAAGACAGCTATACTCCCAAAATTGCTGTACAGATTTAATGCAATTCCTATCAAACTGCCACCAACATACCTTCCCGACCTATAGAAATAGTTCCTAAAATTTATGTGGAACCAGAAAAGACCTAGAATAGCAAAGGCAATCTTGGCCAACAAAGACAAGGCAGGAGGCATCACAATTCCTGACTTGAATTATACTACAAAGCTACTGTGATAAAATCAACATGGTATTGGCAACAAAATAGACCTGAGTATCAATGGAATAGATTAGAAGACACAGAGGCCTCTGCGACCACACTTAGTCACCTTATCTTTGACAAAGGGGCCAAACATACTCACTGGAAGAAAGATAGCTTCTTTAACAAATGGTGCTGGAAAACCTGGCTTTCTACATGCCGAAAACTAAAACTTGACCCTGCTCTATCACCATGCACTAAGCTAAAGTCAACATGGGTTAAGGGTCTAAACATTAAAACAGAAACAATCTCCTGGAAGAGAAAGTAGGAGGAACCCTTGAAGATATAGGAGTAGGCAAAGAGTTCATGAACAAACATGTATTTGCACGGGAAACACGTGCAAGAATCAACACCTTTTTCTTAACCATATAATCACCTGTCCTTCAAACACTCTCTTTACCCCAACCTTCTAGAGGAAATTGATGATTGCAACTACTACAGTGAAATTAATTACAAAGTCATTTCACAATCAAAGAGAAAATTCCTATCACAAGCACTTTGGACTTCCAGAAGGTAATTCTAATTACATCTGGTAACCCAAAGCCCCAGATCACTGTCAAACAGGGCACCAAAATGTGCTTTGAAAAGAAAAAGAAGGCCAGTGAGATAACTCAGTAGAAGCCGGGCGTGGTGGCGCATGCCTGTAATCCCAGCACTTGGGAGGCTGAGGCAGGAGGATTGTTGTGAGTTTGAGACCAGCCTGAGCTACAAAGTGAGCTCAAGGCCAGCCTGAACTGCATAGTGAGACCCTGTCTCAAAAAAGACAAAAAAAAAAAAAAAAAAAAGATAACTCAGTAGACTAAGTGCCAGCTTTGGCAAGCACAGTGATCAGGATTCAATCCCAGGTGCAGCATGTTGCACCAGCTGTACCCCTGGGGTATGCTGAACTGGAGACCAAGTCCAGGTGTGATGGTGCACACCTGTAATCCCAGAGCTGGAGAGGCTGAAAACAGGAGGATCACTACAAGTTTGATCTATATAGTGAGACCCTGTACCAAATACACAAATGAAAAAAAAAAAAAAAAAAAAAAAAAAAAAAAAAAAAAAAAAAAAAAAAAAAAAAAAAAAAAAAAAAAAAAAAAAAAAAAAAGGAAAAGAGCATACATCTTAGAGCAGGGTAATTCCACATTTACATCTCACAGTATAAGGCCAAGAACCCTTTCCCAGGCTTCTAGAGTTATTTCTTACTGGGAACAAGGCTCCTCTTAACCAGTACTTCCTTCCCCGTTCCTGTTATGTCTGGTTTCACCCTGAGTTCCATGGTCATGTTTCATAGTTCCAGTGTTCTGTCACTTTAATGTAGAAATAATGGACACAAACTCTCGTGGGACAACATAAACCTCATTTGCTTCTCTTTTCACATGTAGGAGCTGGACTGCTTCTCTGCACCACAGCCTCAATCGATCAGGACAATAAAACAATTTGTTCACTGAAATACAACACTTCATATACAAGACTTCAGTGACACCATATTATTTTCATGCCTACTAGGTGTGGCTAAATATTTCAACTCCACTCCTTAAAGGTTAATTAGAATTTTAAAATATAACAGAATAAATTATTAAAAGTAGCTGTAGCCTTGTAGTAGAACATTAACATTTTCATAAGTTGTAGGGTTTTTTCCCCTCATGGCTTGGCCGAATTCACAATAGAATAAATGTCTCTTACAAATCAACCTTTTATTTTTATTTTTTTCATTTATTTTTATTTTATTAAAATACAAATGTCAATCAGACAGTTTCAAGACATCTTAATCATACAGATTCGATGAATTAATACATTGCAAACTGTTTTCATAACGTTTTGGTATTGTACAAGGTGCATACATGATATTATATTTACAGATATTATTTTAGCAGATATCTCTTATCAGTGAATTAAGAGTGTAGTTGCTTACTTATCTTTTTTGTATAGCTGAATTATATCAAAAATTCAATAATTATTTACATAGTGGATGACCATAGTACTAAAAGCCGACATAATATCCTATCCAACCACCATTAGTGCAGATCTTGCCTATCATAGAATTATATAGAAGCACAGCATTATCTATCCCAACTGTACTGTCTATACACACACATCATGATTTTTTCTTTCCACAACCCTTCCTTTGTCTACACCTGTCAAAAGTGGGCACTCCATTGACATTCAACTAACTTAGGTGCTTGAACTCGACACCACAATCCAACACAGTCCAGCATTCTGCAACCATAGGGAGTTATTCAAAGAAATTGTCGAACATATCCATTTACAGCTCAGCTTAATATTATGGGCTCATGATGTATACTTCATTTTTATACTTTTATACTTTTCTGCTGGATGGTTAAGACCTAGGTAGATCAAAACTTATATACCAACACAAGAACTTTATATTTCCTATGTGGTCATTGAAGTCCTCTCAGGGTTTCTTAATTGATTTTTTAAAACATAAAGCTACTCATCTAAATAATAATACTGTGATATTTCACAAAATTCAATCCTTAGTCTTTTTAGTTGCATGTAATCTTGAGAAATAAAGTGTAAGTCTTCATCATTAATAATAAGAGGCTATTATTTTGGATGACATAAATTCTAATTTGGTAAGTAAATGTTAGAACTTGTATCTAGATGACACCCTCCTCCCAAGCCTCAGGCACTCATAGGTGGGACTTTGGAGAGATGGACAGCAGACGACTACATGATACTGGGTTTAAGGGTGTGTGCTATGGGAACAGTCCACTAGTTGGCTTAGCACAATTCTGGGTATGGCTGAATGAACTTAATGATGACAGAAGCCTGGCCCTGGGTGTGAGTGGTACAAATAGGCTAGTATCCTGGATGGCACACAAACAGAAAGGAAGCCCCAATGCTGCTGCCTCCACCTTGCCCCGTGATGGGTTATTTCTCCTCTGCCTTGCCCATCTGCTGTGCTGCCCAGCCTTGGAACCAGCCAAGTGTGGACTGAGGCTTCTACAAACCATGAGCTAAATAAAGCATCCTGCCTTTAATTTGTGGGTATTGGATAGTTGGGCCCAGCAAAGAGGAAGTAACTAAGAGAGTAGTATTGCATTGCTCAGCTAAACATTTATCTGTTGAGACGGTTCTTTCTTTCTTTCTTTCTTTCTTTTATATTTCAGGGGTGTTCAGGGTCTCACTACTATATCGGACTCACAGTGATCCTCCTGTTTACAGCCTCTGAAGAGCTAGGATTAGAGGCATGTGTCACCTTGCCCAGTCTCAATTGCCATCTCTGCACATCCCAGGGGCGGGGCCTGCATGACAGGCTTGGGATCAAATCCCGGGCCCCTGTGCCTGTTTGCAGGTGTTTTAATCTGCTGAGCTATTTGGCAGGCCTTAAGACATTTTTCACACAAATGCATATTCATCTTCAGATTTCAAGATAGTTGCCACGTGACTTGAAGGGTTGGTGCCACCCGAATTGTATGAGTAAATACTGTGCTGTGCTTATAAGTATAATAACATACTCACTACCAATCAATTAATTCTTTTATCCTAATTTTGTCTTGATAAAAATATTCTAGCAAGGATAAACTATTGTATGAAGCCTATTGAGGGGAAATAATCAAAATAAGACATAATTTTAGTGCCTGTTTTGTGTCCTGATATTACATAATCAAAGATGTGTACTTGATCCTGTAACAAGAAATACTCCCCAGCCAATATACTTCAGTTTCTTAGTTGCCCAGGTAATATAATTCCTGTTACAGTCCCAGTTGCTTCTGATTCTTTAAAATGGCTGGTCACTGTGATGCATAGCTGAGCACTATGATGCATGTTGTATAAATAAATTCCCAATTGGCAAACAATTCTGCCTCTGTACTTCCTGCTTGCTTATCCCATACAAGCCCTAGACCACCAGAGATCAGGGTCCAATATTCTTGGAATAATTACAATATGTGCCTGTCAATGTAAGTAAATCTGCCACCAAATCCTGGGTGTTGTTCCACTGTTTCTGATTGCCATTGCAGCTGGCGTGTTGGCCAGGAAGACTGACTATGTTGACCTCTTTACAGGAGGATTCCTGGCTTTATGCCCAAGCAGCTCACATTGAGTAGAGGAGGATGCAGTCTTTCTGTCTGTCCCTCTGCCCGCCTGTCTGAATCTGGTAAGATCCTCCTTGGGGTAACCCAGTTAGTTTTTCAGTCTCTGCTCAGTTTGAGCAGAAAAAGAGTTTGATCAATTCTCATTAGTCAAGGCCATCTTCAAGAGAAGGAGGGTTGAACTGTTTAACTTCTGAGTGCCTGATGAATAAATGTATGAGTACCCTGGACAGCGTAAGCAATAGGTTGCTCCATCTGGGCACCAAGACTGGGAGGCACTGGTCATGGTGGCTGATCAGGCCGTCACCTGCAATTCTGTGTTGACCTACACATGGCATAATGGAGGCCTGTCACCCTCCTCAGCCAAGTTATGCTTAAATCCTTATAAGAGGTGAAGTCAGGAAGGCATCTAAATGGTCTCTCTCTGAGGGGAATCCACCTTTTGTATTCTACACCATCATTCAGGGATATACAATACACACATAGGGAATAAGAAATAGAAATTAATTAGCCAAAACCCACAGTTTTCCTGATTACAGGAAGAAGGGATTTTATGGGGTTAAAAGTGAAACAAAACTGTGTCCTACATCTCAAAGTATAAAAGGAAACAATGTTCATTCTTCCCACACTGTCATCCTCATCAGCTGCTGCAGCTGCTGCCAACAGTACAGCACTGGTCTACTTTCCACCATTTGAACTGGTTCCAGCTAGTCACAGCTTACCTTCAGCCATAGAGGCTCTACCTCTGAACTTCCTGCTTCACATCTCTGTCTGTCCTGGTCAGATGATGTTATCTTACACCCTCCCAAGATGACAGTAAGTAATTCCTTCTGCATTGCCCATTTTGATGAAGTAAAACTGAACTGCCAACCTTCATGAAGGAGTTGCCATAGCCTTTCCAAAATATGGCCCTACCTAGAAACAACCCAGTCAGAAACTTCTCAAAGACATCAAAGAGGGAGCAAAAATCCCATCAGTATATCAAAAGTTGCTATTGTTACCCAAAAGCCTGACAAAAGGACTGTGGACACTAAAAATAAATGACAATTTTGATTAAAAGATTAAAAACTTTCAAAAGATTTAACCTGGATCAGATGACAACCCTTTTAACAGTCTGATAGGCTCAGACTTGGCCAGATAGGGCTCCCTTTTTCAGCCGGGCCACTGGAAGCCCATGGAACCATCCCTGGAGCACATGATCTCATTCCTCTTGCTACCTTCTGCCAACCACAAACTTGCAGTCTAGGAGGACATCTCCTTTGTAAGCCAGTGCCCATATTGCTTCTGGAAAGACAGCTCCTCTTCAAGTTAGAAACAACAGTCAGACAGCCAGCCTCCCTCTCATTTAACCATGTACTTTCAATTTTGTTCCATGGGGATAAAAATGTACTTGCATCAGCCTGAGACAGATAACCACAGTCTTGAAGTTCTGAAAGCTCTCCTTTCAGAGATGTTGACTAGAGACTTACCTCTGGGTCTGGCCATTATCTATGCTACTTTACTAAGACCTCAGTGCTGTCAGCTGTCATGGAAGTACACACACGAATCCAGCCACACAGCAGTTCAAAATCCTGAAGGATTGTTTGCTAATAACCTTGTACTCTGCAGTTCCCAACAATCTACAAAAGTTTGCAAACTCTCCCACTATTACGTATTTGGTCTTTTTCTATTGCATCTATTTATTCTCAATGTTACTGACATACTGAGTGTGTTTAGGTGTCTGGATAAATCATATATCTTTACCTTTGTTGCCACACTTACACTAGACTAACGCTCATGGGTTCCTGAGAGTGGACATGCAAATCCAGGGCTAGAATTTGCTTATTCATGTTGGACTCTCCAGTTGGGATGACTTCCCTGTATTACTAGAAAGCATTTACACGGTCTGAAAGACCCTCAAATGTATTAATTTGTATTTTAAGCAGATATTAAATTTGTTTTGTAACTTTATTCTGTGTAACTTATTGCTTTTTTCCCCTCTCCCACTCATTTTTGCATTGCCTTTGATGGCTAGAGAGAAGTCCTGAAAAGATAAGAAGAAAAGATGTTTCAGAACTGAAACTCTTGCTTAAGATAACTTTAATACTTACTACCATAAAGTAATGTTTGGGATTTTGCAGGTTGTCTTGATATTCTTTTATTTTTTGCATGCCTTTTCAACATTTGATTATAATCCACTTTGTATCAATTAATGTACATTCTTTCTGGTTCAGCAATAATTTATAATCTTTTAACTCTATCTATAGAAAAGCACAATAGCTATAGTATGTGTAACCATAAGCTCACAAACTAATTTTACAGTTCTCATGAATTTTAAGCATTTTATCTACTTACCCATTTCTCTTCTAAATTTATTTTTAGACTGGGGAGATAGATCAGCAGTCTAAGCACCTGCCTAGCAAGTGCAAGGACCCAGGTTTTAATCTCCAGTATTGCATGCCATGCTAGCCCTAGCCCAGGCCCACTGAGCTAGTCATCAAAACCAGGCACAGTGATGAATGCTTGTAATCCCAGCACTGGGGAGGCTGAAACAGTAGGATTACTACAAGTCTGATATGCACAGAGAGACCCTGTACCAAATACATAAATTTAAAAAAATAATAAATTTAATTTTAGCACAATTTCACTAGCTTTTTTATTTCAAACTTCATCTGCAGTTCATTCTTTCCTTTATCACAGAATATGAAAATGACAGAGTTCTCCTAAGTTTAGAAAAGCAAAATGAATGTAAAATGTACTTCTAGAATATGAATAAAACAGGGTCCTACAGTGAATCTGCAGCCAGTGCCCACTTTCAAACAAATTACCAACCATGTTAGTAATTTATTTTCACATAAATGATACTATTACTTAGACCACAGCTGGGCCATCAGAGCTAAACATTAACTGAAATTATAACTTAAAGTTAACATTATTTCCCAGTCCTAAAAATACAGAAAATACACATAGGAGCCTAACGTTTAACTCTTAGACTACTGACAAATGCCTCTTCATGACTGAATTTACTTGTTTTCAGTTAAAATACTAGATGTGTTAGTATTGTTTTTTCCTTAGTATTTAAAAAGCATAAGTCAATAGTAGTTAAAGCATAAGATGCAATTTTGTTATTTCTGAGCCTTTTTACTGATTTGACCAGAAAATAATCTCCTATCACGGGTTAGAAACCAGAATTTCTGAATCCTGTCAGGGTGAGCCAAATTAGGAATTATATTTTTGTCTTAAATGACTACTAAAAAGGCAGAAGCTCTTCCTGCTGGGCACTTCATTTCTGGATGAAGACTCTGAGCAGAGGATTCACCCTGGAAACCACTTTGCAGAAGTCGTCATCATTGTTGGTGGGCAGCAAGCCCCCAGGCATATGTGCATAGCCAATTGTTATTTCAGTGTTGGAGATATGGTGGGTGTGCACGACCAACTGGTAGAAATCTTCAAACTGTCCAGGCTTATGCCAGTCCAAGCAGAACCTTCAGAATCTAGCCCCAAATTCACTCTTTACTTCCACCATGCTGCAGTCATAGAAGTACAGGGTACTTATGAAAATTCTGGTTCATCATTTCAGCCCCTCTCTGCCTCACCTTCATCCTAGCTGCTCAGGGACCACAGAAAGGACATTAAGCAGGATGTCCCATGCTGCTTTCCCCAGCTCCAGCCCGCAGTTGCCTCAATGAGGGGCTGCTCACCAAGATGCAGGCCAGAGCTGGGCTGATCTCATGCCTCTCTCACTAGCTTTCTTGAAAATACATGAATTACATAAAATTTCAGCAGTCTCTACAACTATATATCTAATAGTGTACCAAATAAAGTGTAATAATTCCTATAATTATTGAAATGTTCAGTTACTGATAAATGATCTACAGATGTTAGCCAAATAATTCTACCTCTTTATTTCACAACTAAAAACAAAAATGTTCAAAAAATCTCAATATTTCTCTCAAAAATACCCAACCAAAAGCTCCATTACTCCTTAATACTTTATGAAGTGCTTATTTCTTTATCAAATCAGTTTTATGAAAGCCATTTAACATAAAAATATTTGTTTATGGGCTGGCCAAATAGCTCAGTGGATCGAAGCACCTACTTAGGCAGAGCACAGAGGCTGGGGTTCAATCCCTTGCATTCTGTGCTGGCCCTGCCCCTGGAGAACCCTCAGAAGGCGATTGAGACTAAGGGAAGTGGCATGCCTGTAATCCTAGGAAGCTGAACACAGGAAAATCATTACAAGTATAATCTATATAGTGAAGCTCTGTAGACACTGTAGACGCTGTACTAAAATCCAGAAGAAGGAGAAGGATAAGGAGGAGAAGCAGGAGGAAGAGGAAGAGGATGTAGAGGAGGAGGAGAAGGACGTAGAGGAGGAGGAGGAGAGGAAAGAGAGAGAGAAAGAAAGGAAGGAAGGAAGGAAGGAAGGAAGGAAGGAATTAAGGAAGGAATTAAGGAAG
>PVKA01027959.1:0-29937 GCA_004027165.1 Ctenomys sociabilis | reverse complement strand
TCCTTTGAATGTGATCTGTAGCTTTCATATATTATTTTTGTGTTGGATTACTGGGATCTTGACTATTATATGTTTCTGTGTTTTTTTTTTTGTTTTTTTTTTTTTTTTTTGGTTGAAGTTATTTGGTGTTCTGTACACTTCGGTTACCTGAATGTTGGATTGTTTCCTCATATTTGAAAAGTATTCTGCCATTACTTCTCCCCAAATCTTTTTTATGTCATTTGTATTGAATCCTTCATTCTCAGTGATACCAATTAATCTCACATTGCTCATCCTGAAATCATATTTCAGGTGATGGATTATTTTTTTCCTGCATTCTCGTTGTTTTTAAGAGATCCTTTCTCACTTTTTCACTGGCTGCACCAGTATCAAGATCTGAAACTCTGTCTTCATTTTCACTCAGATGGTTTTGTAGACTCATGATTGATATTTTTTGTTCTTCTATATCTCTTTGACTCTGCTTCATGTATTCTATTTCTTTTCTGTATTGCTCATTCAAGGAATACATCATATTTCTGATCTCCTCTATTTTTTATCATGTCTTCTTTAGAGGTAGTTATTAATTCTTTTTCTGCATAGTTTCTTCCAAGTTGGGTTTTCTCTGTATATTTTTGGACTTGCTTTTGTATTTCAGATGCTATGATTTCAAAGATTTCTTTTTTTTTCAAAGAATTCTTTTCTGGTTTCAGAAATTACTTGTGCTTTGAGTTCCTCATGCCCTTTCTGGTGTTGTTTCTTTACTTCAGATGCTGTTAATTCATATGTTTCAGCTGGAATAGTGCTCTCTACACTTGTTCTGTGTGAGCATTGGTTTCCCCCCTGATTTTTCTGCATTTGATTCTTTAATTCAGATGCTGTGTATTCAGATATTTCTGTTTTATTTCAGGAATTAATTCTTATCTGAGTTTCTCTATATCTTTCTAGTTTTGTTCCTTTGCTTCTGTATCTGTTAATTTATTATTTCAGCTGAGCTAGTGTCCTCTGCACTTACTGGTGGACTCGATGCCTGAGAATGCATTTTTCTCCTTGTCTTTGTCTGTTTGGTACAACCATTGTGGAGATCAGTGTGGAGGCTCCTCAAAAGAGTAGGACTTGAAATCCCATTCAAGCTGGCTGTCCCCTTACTGGGAATATTTCCACAGGAACTGAAAATATTATATCATAGAGACATATGTGTACCTATATTTATAGCAGCACAGTTTGTGATAGCAAAACCTTGGAAACAACCAAGCTGTCTGTCACATGAGGAATGGTTAAAAAAGATGTGGTATTTCTATATAATGGGGTACTACTCAACTATAAAGAATAATACACTTGAAGCATTTACATTGAACTGGAAGCCATTTGAACATATACTTGTAAGCGAAATAAGCCAGACACACATGTGCAAATATCACGTATTCTCCCTAGTATAAGAAGTCAAAAGAAGAAATACAAATAGAAATGTACAACAACTAAAAACAATTGAGTCAGATAGTTAGGGCAAACTGAATGGCATATGCTGCAGGGTACTAATAAGTTGCTTTTCAGATGGTTAACAACCTATGTTCCTAGATCAAAATTGGAGAAATAGAAGAGCTTCAAGACCAGCCATCATTTTTGGGCCTAACCTTTCAAAGCCAGCGAAGACTCTGGACATAGGAGAACCTGCATTGTAACATCATGAGATTCAATTGTGCCCCAGATTTTCTGATCAAGGAGATTATGGAGTGACAGAGGAATGTGATTGATGATGTGTAGTGTGCCTGGGGAGAGTCACATGGAGAGAAAACTTTCTCTCATGCTCTCACAGAGAGCAAACTGATCAAGCATTGGCCATGACTCATCCACATGGGTGACACAGACAAAGGATCTACAGATTAAGGTACAGTATTACAAGATAAACCCTGAGGGGACTTCACTGACCTCATCAAAACAAAAGCTACATCTTTTGGTATGTATGCTTGATCTATCTCAATTTTAACCATCCAGCTGAAAAGTATAAAAATGAGGTATATAACAAGAGGCCATAATAATAAGTTGAGCTGTAGATGAGTGTCATTAACGACTTCTTCAGATAACTCACTAATACTGTGGAATGCTGCACTGTGTTGGATTGCGTCACCGAGTTCAGGCATCTAAATTATTTTAGTGACAATGGAGTGCTTATCTTTGACAGGCCTAGGCAGAAAAAGAGGGGGAATACAAAGGAAGAATCATGATGTGTGTGTATAAACAGTACAGTTAGGATAAATATGCCATGCTTCTGCATGACTCTATGAGAAGCAAGATTTGCACTAGTAGTGGTTGGACAAGATATTATGTTGGCTTCCAATACTTTGGACAGACACTGGGGAGATAACAAGGTAGAGGATGTTAATTGTTAAATCTGTGATAGAAATCAGCTGTAGAGAAATAAGATAGGTATATAGCTGCACTCTCTTCATTCACTGATTAGAGACATCTACTACAATAGTGCCTGTAAGTATGATATCATGTATGCACCTTGTATGACACCGAAACATTACGAAAACTTTTTGTAATGTATTGATTTGTCGAATCTGTTCTGTTAATTTGTCTTGAAACTGTCTCAATGCTATTTGTTCTTCAATAAGAATAATAATTAAAAATATTTAGATAGTTGTTTTATAGCTATGGAATTAGAAACATGCATAATATATTTTGATTACTTTTCCATTACAACTATGCTTTGCAGATATTCAGATATTTCTCAATTCAAAGCTTTTGATTATTCTTTTTTTAAAAAATATATTTAGTATAGGGTCTACAGGGTCTCCTTACACAGATGAGACCCATAGTGATTCTCCTGTTTTCAGCCTCCCAACTACTGGATGTCCAGGCCCACACCTGCATGCCCAGTCTCAATAATGATTTCATAATGCCCCGTGGCAGGGCTGGCATGGCTCTCAGGAAATTCAACTCCAGTCCCTGCATCTGCCTAAAAAGATACTTTAATCTGCTAAGCTATCTGGCCAGCCTTAGCTTTTAGTTATTCTTAATATAATCTTTGAAATAGCATTTTCAATATTTTTAGTATTACTGAAGGAAACTATCCATTATGTATTACTGTTATTTATATTTTTCAGTCCAAAGAAAACCCCAGTGCTGGGATTACAGGCTTGCACCACCACACCCAGTTTTTGTGGGTTACACTGTGCACTTCATGTAATACTGGGACTCAAACCTGGACACTTGCATTTGCCAGGCAGGCTCTCAGACCACCAAGCTATCACCCCACCCCAATCCATGGTAGAAATTTAGATGGAGGTTCTTTTTATGTTTTCCTTGTGTGTGAAGCTCAGATGCTCTGATACATATTTTTTTGCATGTTTATCAAAAATCAATTGACAGAATATGCATGATAGTATTAATTTTATACTATTTTTGTTAGATCTAATCTTATAAGAAAATACCTGCTTTTACTCTTCCATGTCCTTATTTTTATATAAATTCTTAGTAAAATTTCCTTAAAATATCTTTTATTTAAATAGTAAGCTGGCTATTCTAATTTCTGTTATTGTATACTAGGGAAAAATGCTCAAATTGTGAGTGACATTGATTTGTCTAGTTCAGTCTTACATGTTTTTGTTTGTTACTTATATTTTGAAAATCTTTGTTATAAATATTATTAGGCTTGTTTAATCTTTTCCTTTAAATTGGTCCTTTCATCATTGTTATACCTCTTTTCAACTCTGATCACCTTCTTTATTTTGAAGTCTGTGATTTTTAATAGTGAGTTTACCTTTATTTCCATAGTGTTTACATGGTATGGTATTTCCACTCTACTACTTATAACTGTCCTTATAATCAAAATTAATTTCTTACCACAAACAGTAATATGGTCTATTTTCCTAATCAAATCAGGCAATATTTGATTTTATTTTGAGTTTATACATCCTCTATATTCATTAGGTTCAAATGCACCATTACATTCATTTTTTCTATTTATCTCATCTGTGTACTTTTTTCCTACTATTTTCTGAATTTCTTCTCTAGGAAAAATGTGTTGTAGACTTTATCTTAGTTCCATTATTGACATATAGTTTTACCTCCTATTAAATTAATTTCATTGATTATTCTATGCTTATGTATGCGTATAACTTATGAGTATATGAACAAAATAATAATTTTAATCTACAATTAAAGTTTAAACACCTGAAAACAATATGTATCTATTTATTTTCTGCTTTTTGCCATGTGTTTCAACATATAAAATCTTATTGTATTGATGAATTTATTTTTGATAATTTTCAAATTGTTTAGCCTAATAGGAAACAATTCAATATATTAATCTTTATTTCTATAATGTCAGATACTTTATGTGTATGTAAATCTTGCCTAGTTTCCATTTGTTATTGCATTCTTTGTGGGTGAAATATTCCTCTAATAATTGGATGCATTCTTTAAGTTTTTCGTTGTCTAAAATTCTATTTCATATTTATTTATCTTTCTTTTTGTATTTTAGGGAAGTGTCTGTAGGGTGTTCAGGTTCTCACTACTAGTATGAATGCATAGGGCTCCACCCGTTTACAGCCTCCCAAGAGCTGGGCTCCACCATATAAGAGCCTTCCTGAAAAGGGCAAGGAACCTAGTTCGGTCCCTGGTAGCACCTGCCGAGCTAGCTCCAAAATCGTGCTTTTGTTGTGCCACCCTGGAACTGGGCGTAGTGGTGTACACCTATAACCACAGCATGGGGAGGCTGAGACAGGAGAATCACTGTGAATCTGAACTGCATAGCAAGACCCTGTGAAACATAAATTTAAAAAAATAATATAGCTACATTCATTAATTTTCTCTTACCTTTGTCTTTTTTCCACTTGCTTATGAAGTCTCTAGATATTTATGTGACTCTGTAAAGTTATTATAAATTGGAAACATAAAAATGCATGTATATCCATGGGATATGTGATGTTTCAATTTATGTGTACGCTGTATAATGTTCAATTTGGGGTAAACCTATATACCTGTTTAAGCATCCTTTGAAGTATACGGTCATTTTTTTCTGTCTTTTATGTGTGTACATTTTAATTAACTTTCATAATTACTCTTATTCAGTCTTTAAACTTCTTGGAAAAAACATTCTGTGAGCTAACCTATTAATTTTGGACTTGCAATTGTATCTTCATTTACTTTTTCGTCCCACATACATGGTAAACAAGTTGATTCCTGAATTTTAGTATTATTTGATGTGTCACATCTTTTTAATATTAATTAAATAACATACTCTGTAAGATGCCAGAGAAAAAAATAGAAAAATTTTAACTTAATAAGTAAATATAAGAATTCCCCTCTTATACTGAAAAACAAATCAAGATATACTTTATTATTATTATTAATTTTATCAAGAAAGAAATAGCAATTAGACAGTTTCAAAACAGTAGGACAGTCACAATAATTAATACATTGCAAATTGTTTTCTACATAGTAGTTAGTCACAATATAAGATGCAGACATGATCTCTTGTCTAAACAATATTAGTCCAAATCTTTCTTCTCACTTAACTAGGAGAAAGTGGCTAATATCTATCCTTTTGTATATATATATATATATATATATATATATATATATATATATATATATATATTCTTTATAAAGCGATCTCTCATTTATATTCCCCATTTTGTTTTGTTTTGACAGAGATGGGTGTTCCATTGCTGTTAGAGAAGCAGTATTTAGAGAAATCTTTAAAGGACATTTTCATAATTGATCCCAACTCAAATATTATAGGTACTTGAATTCAGCAAAATATTCCAATATGGCCAAATAGTCCATAATAGTTGTGGGCTATAAGATTGTCCTACCACAATGTTATATATGGTTTGATTTCTAACTTACTGTGTAAAAATGTGTAATTGTTTTTCCCTTTTTTCACATTCTATAGGAATTTAAAGTTTAGAATATCCATGGCTGTTGGAAAATATCAGTTCCAGGTTATGTCTAAGGCATTTGATATGCAGACAGATGATGACGTTAAGCTCAACTGCCTCTGTTACAGGGTAATAATATCATTAAGCTTCTCTTCTGGATGTTTAACAAATAAAGTTTGCACACCAAAAATTTGAGAAAAATAAGGGCTACAAGGATAGCTGATATTTTGGCCCTAGCTCTTCAAGGTCAATGGGGGCTTAGGACACTAGTGAACCTGTGCTGTGAAATCCTGTGACTCAGTGGTGTCCCAAATCTTCTCAAGGAGATTATGGGGTCGCCAAGGACATTGATCAATGATGTATAGTGTGCCTAAGGAGAGTTACCTAGAGAGAAAAAGTTCTCTCAGGCTTTCATAGAAAGTGAATTGGTTAAGCAATGGCTGTGACTCATCCACATGGCTGACACTGACCAAAGATCTATAATCTTCTCTACATGGTTTCAGGGTAAATCTTGAGGGGATTTGAGTGATCTTGTCAGATAAAAAAGTTATGTTTTAAGTTATATAGGTCTTGCTTTAATTTGATCTTAACCACCCAGCAGAAAAATAGAACCACAAGGCATAAAAAGTAAAGCCATATTAATATGCTGAGCTATAAATGGCTCAAGTCAACAACTTCTCACAATTGACAGTTCTGCTAGCCCAAAATACTTTGCTCCTTAGTTCAATTATATTATTTCATGATGGTTTCCAGATATAGGGGATTATTTTCTTCTTAAACTTATTTCATCTTGGGTCCTAACTGAGCACTGAGGTAAGTTTTGTCTCATAGGATATCTGGTTCCTACAGAATTCCAGCTTAGAGCAGATGAGTTTTGAATTGTTAAACAGTCCAGAAAATTTTATGGGCACCATGTCCAATGAACTTTCCTCTGCCAAAATAAAATGTTTTACACTGCTGGAACATTTACTTTTGCAACTTAATTTCCTTCTTATTTTATCTACTGTTATGACACTCTGCTAAATTATTTATATAAATTTTAAAATTGCTCTACCATCCACTGTTTTGTCTTTACATTTAACCCTGCCTTTAACTTGAATCAATTCATCAATTCTCCTATAAAATGAATCTCAACAGTCAAGTGAAGAGAGTAAACATTATATAAATTTATGTTGTATTCTTTACTTTTTCTTTAACACACTGTAATAGTTTTGTCCTGTTGTCACTGGTGGAAATGATGAAAATTAAGAGCATTAAGCAAGCATTTATAACATATTTTTAAATTACTCTACTTCATTTCCACGAAATTTTCATTCATTTTACACTTTCCTCATAATAACACACTAAAGTGTTACTGTTAGAGAAAATGTTTTATATGGCCCAAAGTAATAGGGAATTAGGGTGCCTATAGTATAACCCAATACTCTTCTAAGTAATATCCTAAGGCTGCACCCAATAAGCTGCTTTCTAGGCTCTTAGGAAAACAAAAATGAATGGACTATGACAAATGACAATTCATTTGTAGAGTAGGAATCAGGGGATGACTTCCTGTTGCTGTGCAATCATTTACTATCTTACACAAGCAAATTATTTAATGTTTGAATATTTTTATTATAATAACATGATGGTGATTTTAATAATTGTTTCACTAGTTATACAACAGAGGTCTGGGAGACAATAGAATTATCCTTTTCAATTTCTTAAAAAATAAATCCTGCTATATGGCACCTTGCAATTATCATAGTGTAAATAATACCAATTCATAATCACCACTGAAATTTATGTAAATGAAAAAATGATGAGTTCTTAATATATTGTTAACTTTTATATTGTAATTATATATCATTTAATTTTAATAATGAAACATTTAACCAGATAGAAAAAATTATGAAAGTTTAACAACTGTCTTTCATGTCATATTTTAGGCCACTCACCTCCTTTTTGGAAATTTAGGATCACCTTTGCTCTTCCCAGGTATTGGTAGAAGAACAGTTTGGTCATGAGTGTGGTCCTGTGCCTTTCTAGGTGCTCTTATCCCAAGGCTTTCCCATGAGACTATATTTTTGAGATTTTCATGTTGAACTATCCTGTATGTAGATGTCCAAAATCATTATTATTATTTTTTTTAATCTTAGGATTTCAGCTAGCACATGAAGCTATACAAAATGTCAGGCCCCAGAGCATAGACATGGCCTTCCTTCGAATTTGATCATGGATAACCTGAACCTATGTGACTGTACCAGTAACTAAGGCAGAGCCATATCCATATTTGAGTAGGCTACATTCTGCATTCTCAGCTGAGGCCTGGAGATTCCAGTGGGAGTGAATGGACTCGGAGCCAATTGAGAGAATGAAGCACCTCTTCTTTCATCACGTTTTTCCAGTCCATGGACTTTCTTTCCTCAAAATGTCTAATTTCATGCTATTTTGGAGTTATTCCTGGCCTCCTGACATTTCTCAGGGCTAAGAGTCTCCCTTTCAACGTGTATAATCCAAGACGATCAGTATTGACTTCCAGGAAGTAGGGCTAAGATGAAGTGTGTTGCTCTGGATTAGCCACATTCGTCCTTTAATAGATTGAGAAAATGCTTCAGAACACCCAATAAATAAGCCCTAGGGGCAGAAAAGGATAAAACAGGTACTGTGTTGCTAAGATACTGCATTGGGCATTTGTTTTATTGTCAAGTCTATAAGGCCAAAACAAACAATGACAATAGCCACCTGAAAGAAATACAATATGTTTGCTAGAAAGTGCCAGGGAGAAAAAAAAAAAAAATAATAATCAGTAAGGAGAGATCTGACTTCATGGAAAGCATTTAATTTGAAGGAAATCTTATACTTATTAATCTAGTCTTTGAAAGCCTTGAAAAGCTAGGAGCTGTCATGATAACCTGTAATATTATAAGGAGAAGAGATACAATTGTTCTATTACTGTTTCCTCTTCTTTGTGTATACTGAAAAAGCAAGACTTCTCCATAGCAATGATCTACTCCTACCAGGGTTCATTTAGGTTGTGTCTACATCAGGCAAGGCTCTGCTCAAGGTACTCAACTCAACAGAAGGCTAAACATATATTAAATCAAATTTGGGGGACTAATGAACAAGACTATGTATTTCACTTATCTTTAGGCTTCAATAAATTATATCAACTGCACTAACGTTAAAATTACTTTCATAGACCTAAAATTATGAAGAGAAATATGAGGATTAGATGTGTAAAGTGGAAGAAGCTTTTTTATAACATATCAAGCTGTAATCCATTTTGACACTGGCTATTAGGGACCAGAGTCCAATAAAGTTCTGCCTATAAATTCTGTAGAGTATAAATAACATTATCAAGTCCAATTCATCCTCATATCTAACTTCCAGGGGCCCAGGGGAGGTGGGTAATCTGAAAATTCAACAATTGTCTCTGAAGACATTGAGTGAAAAATAGTGAGCAAGAGAAATGATATCTTTCTGTAGGCACCATGTGTACACCCATTTCATTCTCCTGGGATTCTGATGCTGTTTTGCCTCTCAGGTAACTCAGATCTAAAATAAAAATGGAAACTGTCTTGAAACAGAAAAAAAAAAAAACTTTTCAAGGAGGCAACATTAAATAGGGTATGAATAAATTGTTAGAATCTGGTGTATACATTAAACTGCTGTGAGAGAATGAGGATAAATGAGGGACAGGCCTGAAAGCCTTTGTTTAGGGAATGGGATTTTGAGCTTATCTTTTGGATAAAAAGAAACTCAATTAAAGTAGAGAAAAATGAAGCACTTCCCAGAGTATCTCGGTTACAAAACTATTCTTTTATTATGATGTACAGGAAATACTAAATCTGTAAACTTAGCTATGTACTTTTTTCTTCCAAAGAAAACAACAACCAAACCTGAAGCATTTTACCTCTCTCTCTCAGCAGTTTCTCTTTCTTCTGACTTGAAGGAATGATGATGACTACTGAGAGAAAATCCCTGCCCAACCCCTCCAGGCTCACTCTTATCACTTGCCTTATTAGTTTAGAGAAGGCCAGAGAACTATTTTTTTTTCTTCCTTTTACTATCAGTCACAGTTTTTGTCCCTAGAATGACCTAGCAATCTCATTGCTTAACTAGTCTTCTTTCTGTCTTCACATGGTGTCAGGTACTTGATAGATACACATTTTCACACAAAATGTATGCCAGTTGTAAGATGTAAATCAGAGTTTAAATAGTCAAGAGACCTTCTAGGTTCTAAACCTCGATAACTCTTAACTGTGTCTGTGGAAACGAGCTCCAACATGAAGCTCCAGTTTTCTTTTCTCCTCTCCTTTCCTTCTTCCTCTTCTCCGTGCTCCTCATGGTACAGGAAATGGGAGATAAAGGTGGGAGGTTCAGGGAATTTGAATTTATTTTAGTCAAATATTCCTCCAATGACAAAGTAATGCAACTTTCTAAGTGTAAGTATTGTCACTTTTCCCACATGCTTTTATTTTTCATGTTTTTGGCACAAGATCTCACTATGTGGCTCAGATTTATAGTGATGCTTGTTTTCAACCTACCCAGAGCAGGGATTACAGGCATACATCACCACACCCTGTTGTATGCTATCAATCAGAACCAAAATAAATGACTGCGGGCCAGCCAAGTAGCTTAGCTAATTAAAGTGCCTGCAAGCAAGTTCAGGGGTCAAGGTTCGATCACTGGGCCTGCCATGCCAGGCTTGCACCGGGGGCATACTGAGACAGAAATTTAGACTGGGGTGGTGTGCTCACCTGTAATCCCAGCTCTTGGGAGGCTGCAAACATGTTAACAGGTAGATCACTATAAACCTGATCTGGTAGTAACACTTGAACATCATGTAGACACTTCCCTCCAATAGAAAAAAAAAGAAAGAAAAAAGAAATGACAGAAAGACTGAGTTAATAGAGCCCCAGAGGTCTCCCTGAGCTTGGCCCCAAGCCACTGAAACTTTTCTTTTTTTTTTTTTTTCCTCTGGCAGAACTGGGGATTGAACTCAGGCCCTTGAGCTTGCCAAGCTAGCACTTATTCTACTAAGTCATCTCCTCTACCCCCACTGAACCTTTTCAAATTTATTCAAGGCTACAAACAGGCTAAGGAATGTGCCTAACTAATTTGGCATAAGCAAATTGATATTTACATTGCTTTCCAGCATTACCAAACTCCAAGTACACATCTCACTAGTTGGTAACTTCCCTGGTGAAGGAACAAAGAATAGACAGGGCACTGCCTCCAGGTATCTGTTACTTTGCAGGCTCTGTTCTTTCTTCCTTGTTCCCTTGGTAGAGTTAAGTTTCTGCCTCATATCATTACAACTCCTGGTCTAGGTGGCGGGCTCAGCATGCTCACATAGCAGTGGGACGGAGAAGCAGCATGAGCTATGGCTCATTGAACCCAGTCCCTGCACTTGCCTTTTGCCCACATGCTTTTCCACATCTTTTGCCTATCTTCAAAGAACTTTTTTTTTTTTTTTAGAACTGGGGATTGAACTCAGGCCCTTGCACATGGAAGTGCTTATTCTACTTGGCTATTACCCCAGCCCAGAACTTTTCTACTGTTTACAGTTTGTATTGACTTGGGGCCAGCAAAATAGCTCAGTGGTCTAAAGCACCTATGTAGGCACACTTAGGCAGTCACAGAGGATCACGGTTTGGTCCCTGGCCATGCCATCCTCACTCTCATGGATTGCTCCCCTCAAAAAAAAATTAGTATTGACCTGAATGATCAAGAATAGAGAAAATTAGAAAATGTAACAGAGTGCAGTTAAAATTAAATAGGTTGGAAATGAGGAGTGAAGCTCAGTTACCCATTGCCTTGATCTCTGGAGGAACTCAGGTTCCTCCAGGGCACCAAGTGTGTACTTCTTCTAAGGCTTTCTTGATGTGAATCTTTTAATATTAAACTGAAATCTGTGAAAAAGGTTCAGGTACCATGTCTAGAGGACCCCCCAAAGCCCCATATGGTCATAGGATTTTCTCAGTGGTGGCTGTATGTAGAGTGTGTAATGTTGAGATTCAGGGTAGTTAATTATTAAATCAGCTCATTGATTTTGACATCACCCTAATCACAGCAGACTGGATAAAATAAAAGGGATAGAAAGAGGCTTGACTCTCACTTATTGCTTTGCTACTTTCTGCCCACCATGAAACTGTTCTCATTGCTAATTTGCTATAATCTGCCTGCTATGAACTGTTCTTCCCTACCAATCCTCAGTGCCTCAGAGCCAGTTGATTATAGACTGAAACCTCTATAAATTGTGATGTGAGAGAAATAAAATGGTTCTCCCATAGTTACAGGTATTGGGTGTTTTGGCTCAACAAGAAGAATAGTAATGAACAGTGCTCAATTATTATTATTATTATTTTTTGGTGGAATAGGGATTGAACTCAGACCTTTGTGCTTGCCAGGGAGGGGCTTATTCTACTAAGCCATCTCCCCAGCCCTACAGTGCTCAATTATTATGAACAAGTTTTATAGTTATATAATTCCTATGACATGATTTATAATATAATTCAAATATACAATTTCTCCATGTAAAATATCCAATTCAGTGGTTCTTCCTATATTCAAACCCCAGTGAAGTTAATCACCATTATCCACTTGGGAGCATTTTTAAAACCCCTTACTGAAACTTCATACCTCTTAAATGTCTGTCCTCAATCCTTCTATTTTTTCAGCTCTAGAAAAACATTAACATTTTCTGTGTCTTTAGATTTACCTAATCTGGGAATGTTTTATAGAAGGACTCATAATATTTCTTTTTGTCTTTTTGAGACAGGGTCTCACTATGCAGTTCAGGCTGGCCTTCAGCTCATTTTGTAGCTCAGGCTGGTCTGGAGCTCACAACAATCCTCCTGTCTCAGCCTCCCAAGTGCTGGGATTACAGGCATGCACCACCACGCCCGGCTAGCACAGTATTTTCAAGGTTCATCTGTGTTGTATGAATTCTTACTTTTAATCCTTCTATCTGAAGTCATCTTCCATAGCAAGAGGATATTTCTCCAGTATAAGTTTCATCTTCCACATTGTTAATGATTAATTGTCCTACAACTCCAGGAAGAAATCTAGTTTTCTTGGTATTGAAATTATATTTTAAATAATCAATCATTTAAAATGAATAATTCAATAATATTATGCTTACACTTCATGCCATCAATCTTTAGAATTTTTTTATTTTAAAACTTGAAGTTGTACCTATAAAAAGTTCCCTCTAGCTCATGCTACTCCCATTCTACTTTCTGTGTCTCTTAATGTGACAAGCACAACCAACTAATGAAATATTAATTTATCTGTCCTCTGGGATTGGCTCATTTGAAAAATATAATGAATATTCTTAATATTCACGCATGTTGAATTTTCTTCCTTTGAGAGGCTACATGGATGGGGCTAGGGAGATGGATCAGTAGAATAAGCACTTCCTTGGCAAGTGCAAGGGCTTGACTTCAATCCCCAGTACTTCCAAAAATAAAAATAAAAATAAAGGCTACATGGGTCCAGCCAGATAGCTCAGCGGATTAAAGCACCAGTTTAGGCAGACGCAGGAGCCAGGGATCGATCCTCAGCATGCAGTTTCTGCCTCTGCCACAAAGCATGCTGAGACAATTCCTGAGACTGGGCGTGGTGGCGCACACCTGTAATCGCAGCGCTTGGGAGGCTGAAAACAAGAGAATCACTATTAGTTCGATCTACACAGTGAGACCTTATAGACCCTGTAGACTCTGTACTAAGGCTGCATGATGTTTCGTTGGCATATTATACAATTTGACTCTCTATTCACCCTCTGGTTAACCCAGGAGTTGTCCCATGTTTGGGTCATTATGAATAAATCTGCTGTGAATGTGAGTGTCAATGATTTTATCTAGAGCTGCCATTAATATATATTTGTAGGTGGAATTGATTGATCTTGCAATTCAATTTAAATATTTTGAGTAATTGTCACTGTTTTTCAGAGGAGCAGAACCTTTTTATATTGCTGCTAACATTGTGCAAGGGTTCCAGTTCCCCTCTATCTTCACACATCATGGTCATCTTTCTCTTTCCTGTCTTTTTTTCTTTTCCTCCCTTTCTCCCTTCTTCCTTCCTTTACTCTTTTTTCTGTTGCTGTGGTAGCCAATTTAATGTGTATGGGGTTGTATTTCATAATAGTTTTATTTTTATTTTATTCATTTTGATCATCTTTTTATGTATGTGATACAGGGTCTCATTACACAGCTCAGGCACATACTGATCCACTGCTTTAGCCTCCACAGTGCTAAAAGACGTATCACAGAATACAGGCATGTGCCACCATTCCTAGTCATGGTGGCCAGTTTGTGCACCCAGTTTGGGGCTGTCTCAGCCTGTGATGCCAGGGATTGAAACTGGGACCTTGTGCCTGCCTATGAAAATGCTTAGACCACTGAGCTAGCTCAAGAACCCTATTTTGATCATCTTTTAATGTGATTTTGTGCCATTTGTATGTTTTATGTTGAGAACTAGAATTCACATCTTCTGTCATGAACATGTGTTTGTTAATGCTGCATTGTAGTAGTTATTTTTTTCTTTAAAAACCATGATTTTGTTATTAACCTCTTATGACTTAGAAACTCCATAGGTTGCCTTTTCACAGTATTATCTGTTTCCTTTAATGAAGAAATCAGTTATAGAGAAAAACATATTGACCTTGATAGGGGAGATAATCAGTTTTATTATGTGACATCTATTTTCAATACTTCTCCAGGGCCATAGAGATGGCTCTGTGGAATAAGTGCTTCCCTGGCAAGCACAAGAGCCTGAGTTCAATCCCCGGTTCCACCAAAAAAAAAAAAAAAAAAAAAAAAAAAAAAAAAAAAAAAAAAAAAAAAAAAAAAAAAAAAAAAAAAAAACTTTCCTAGGTGAGCTTGAAGTCTTTCCCTTTATTTTAGTCCAAAGGAAATGTGCTATTGGCTCTCCCCACTCAGCACAGTTTACACTGTGGGAGGAAAATCATGCACATTGGTCACTCTAGGTGGATCGACTAAGACATCTTTTCAGAGCTTGAGGCTGATACACTCATGGGCATTGCTATAAGCCTCGGGACTTCACCTGTTCTTAGTTGATTTTCTGACTTCTGTTTGGACCCTAGATATGCATTATGAAATGTATATATTTTGATTCTGTAAGACATTATATCTGATACTGTGTTTCTACTTTCTTAGGCCTATTTGACACACTAAATCTATTCCACACTTTAAAGTTCTTATTCTCACATGTAATTGAAGATCCTAGTAGTAATAGTCCTTCTTAAGATGTGAGGTTGTTTTTAATATCAACTGACTGACTGTATGTGAAACATTTAGTAGTTTCCTGTTAAAAGAGGTGTTCTCAACTCCTCTTGACTAATGCGGCTCCTCCTGTAAGGCAGTTCAACACATCGCCGTAAAGTTCGCTGCTATTATGTAGTGCTGAGTCACTACTTAATTATTCTTACACGGCTGCATGATCATGAACCTTCATTACCATCATTTAACAGCTTATCTTTAGTCTTCTTGCATAAATAAATAAGACTAACAATTAAAATAGCATATGCTTACAATCTCAGATCTGTGGGATTTACTAGATTGTAAATTTGGGTTTTTTGTACTTTTTATTATTATTTTTAAAGAGTACAAAATAGTGATAGAAGAAAATAGCATTGTACATGATACAAGATTTTACTAAACAAAGTGAGGAATCCAACAAGGGTTGCTGTATTACATGATGCTGTGTGCAAATTAGTTTTTCAGACTAACAGATATGATGGATAAGTTTTGTTTAAAAAAAAACAAAAACTAAGAAGTTATAAGAAATTCAAGAGAGGAACAAAATCAGAGTAAAAACAAAAACTGTAAGTACTAACAGCTAGTTTCTTTTTTTATATTCGTATCATTAGAAATCTTAAAGTAGAAAGGAGTAGGCAATAAAAATTCAAATCTAACATGTCTGAATTTAGTTCAACTTATAATACATTTCCAAGAAATTTATTATAAAGAAAAAAATGATTAAAGCATATACATAAAACAATTAGCTATGGAAGAACAAAATTAAATAGCATCTTATTCCACATTAGAAAGAAAACAAAAGGACCAACTGTGTAAGAAACTAGACTAATTAAAGGACTGAAAGAAAAAAAAATCCATCCTCTTTGAATTTTATACTTAGCAAACATACCTTTGAAAACGAAAAGTAAAATATTTTCTATTTACACAAACTAGAAATATTTTAATGCCTCCAGACATAGCATATAGGAAATAACAAAGAGTGTAATTCAAAAGGCAAGAGAAGTTGCAGTATGCTCCTAGATGAACAATAAAGAGCTCTCAAAGTGATAGTTATGCAGGACTATATAAGATATATTAGATGAAGCCTTATTTAAAAGGTCATTGAAGATTTCTATGAATCAGTACCAACCTTACGTCAGATTATACATGTATTTTTTCATATGTATGTGTATGTGTGTATAAAGGACAGGGAAGAAGTAATATAAAGTCAACAGAAAATGGAAATACACTTTTTAATGTTTCTAATACTAGGAGAAGATATCATATGATGTTATTTAGATAAATTGTAATTGAAAGATATAGTATAAATCTTAAAACAAAAATTAAGCTTAAGCAATATTTAGAAAATTAAATACCAATTAATTAAAAATTAAATGTTACAAAACAATTGAATTACGAAAAAGTTTTCATGATAGCAAAGAAGTACTAAGAATAAAACATAAGATAAGTATGGGAATGACAAATTAATGACCATCACTTTTGACAGTTTGGGGATAGGATTTCGCACAAAATTGTAATGTGTTCTGGACATGGATAATGACCATGACACTTACTCAGTCCCCACTTGAGGGACTGAGCTACAGTTATTTGTTTGAGATCTACCCTGTAGACCCATATGGAACCATGACCCATAGGGTGCAAGGGAAGTCCATTTGTAGTGTGTGCTGATGGAAATATTTTGCTGCTGTACACAAAAGAATAACTGAAAGACTACTATTGCATACCTCTTATTCTCCTGTGTTTAATTGTTTGCCCTATTTGGTGGGTTCTTTCCATTCTTGTTCATGGGGTTGCAATCATTTTTTCTCTCTCTCTAGAACATCATTTAGTAATCTGTGTAGGCTTGGCTTTGCCATCATGAAATTCTTTAGATTGTTCTTTGTCATGGAAGTAGTTTACTTCTCCATTATACTTGAAAGAGAGTTTTACAAGGTATATCAGTCTGGGTTGGAATTTGTTTTCTTCCAAGACTTGAAGTACTTCGCTCCATGCTCTTCTTGACTTGATGGCTTGTGAAGAGAAATCTGCCGTTATTCTTACAGATTTTCCTTTAAATGTGATCTCTTTCCTTTCTTTAGTGGCTTTTAGTATACTATTCCTGTGCTGAACTTCTGGGATCTTAATTATTATATGTCTGGGAGTGGATTTAATTGGATTGATGTCATTTGGAGTTCTATATTCTTCAGCTACTGAATGTCAGATTGTTGCCCCATATTTGGGAAGTTTTCTGCTATTACTTCTGCCATATTCTTTTTATATCGTTTGTATTGACTCCTTCCTTCACATTGTTCATCATCTTGCAGGTGTTGAATTACTTTTTCCTGCATCCTAGTTGTTTTTAAGAGATCTTTGATTACTTTTTCACTAGCTGCAATTGTGTCTTTGAGGTCAGAGAGTTTATTTTCACTTTCACACAAATGAATTTGCCAGCTTGTGATTGAGGTTTTAATTTCCTGTATATCACTTTGCATCTGTTTCATGCATTCTATTTCTTTCCTATGTTGCTTATTCGGGGGTTCTATCATTTTTATATCTTGCTCTATTTTTTATCAGTGTAGTCTTTGGAAGCACTTAGTAGTACTTCTTTGATTATAGTTATCACTACTTTTTTTACTTCAGAAATTATTTCTGATCTGATTTCCTCTATACATTTCTGCAGTTGTTTTTCTACTTCCAAAGCTATTATTTCAGAGTTTTCAGGTATATGATGTCCAATTTCTTCTATGCTAGTGTCTTCTGCATTTGTACTGGGTGAACTCAGGGCCTGAGGCTGCTTTTTGTTACTTCTCTTTGTCATTTTGTGTACCATTGACGTTCGACCTTTTGTGTAGAGCTTAGATAGAGTTATTACCTTAATTCCAGGTCCAGATCTATGAAGTTCAGACATCTCCATGTGAGTGTGGCTTGGGTCTGGCTGCTGTGCTCCACTTCTTTCTGCTGAAGCCTTGCAGGTGAACCCTTTGTGTCACTCGGGCAAGATGTTCTGCTCCTGAATCAGCTGGGTGGATCTTGCGTCTAACCTCTTTGCAGGCAGTTCTGCTGAAGGGTTCCACGCTGGGCCAGCTCTCCGGGTTGCTTCAGGATTCAGAGGCCTGGGTGGTCTCACTCATGTCCTGGGCCTGTGCTCTGGGTCACTTCCGCATCCTTAGATTGTAAATTTGGAAGGCAGCCTGGACAACTTAGAGATCTGGCAAGGCCCAATCTCAAAATTAAAAACAAAACAAACCTGGGGATATAGTTCAGTATGAAGGTTCTGGGTTCAATCTCTAGCTCTATATAAATGTATGTATGCATATATACTCATATGAGTGACAGGACATATTTTTTATTTTCTGTGTGTGTGTGTGTGTGTGTGTGAGAGACCTTTCTTTCCTTCTTTCTTTCTCTCTGTCTTTCTTTCATTTTTTTCTTTTATTGTTGTGGTGCTGGAGATTGAACACAGCATCTTGTACAAGCAAGGCTTGAGAGTTATGACTGAGCCACATCCCAGTCCAATCTATTGTGTTGTGTTCATAATTCATTTCTAGTTGGAAGTTGTCCTAATTTATCTAAGAGAAAGCAGCTGAAATTTTTTTCATAGATAGTGTCTATCTGTGCTCTGGAGTTTCCTCTTGCATTCTATTCAGATTTTCAATTGAATCTAATTTTCCTGGGTCTGTAGTGGTGCCACTGGTCTGATGGAATAATCTAGAAGCAAGTAGAACCTGTGGAATAGTGCTTAGATACAACTATTAGGGGAAGACTAGTTCTACCTCTTTACTAATGGTGGTGAGCTGGAGGAATAGAGGAAGAACACAGGAAAACAGTGAAAAAGAAATCAAGTAGAAATCATATATGACTCGCCAGCTTACTAGATATCAGTAAACATCATAAACATCTCAAATTGAGGTCCATTAATTTTTTAAAAAATATAAAGTTTACCCAACATGTCTAACTCATAGTTATTTATTAAATCAACACACTCTTTTTCCTTATGTTTACCTGTCAAAGTTATCACAGTGTGGAGACACTGAACTCTCTTGGATAGTATATCCAGATTAAATCCAGAAAATAGAACATGAAGATATGTCAAATGACTTCCAAGATAAATAGTTCAACCTTGAAAGTCAGACAAAGTTTGAGCCTACATTATTCATAATAAAAGTAAGTTGGAAAAATTTGTGTGGTAATTTATCCTATGATAATCAGGTTTAATTTTTTTTTCTGTATTTAGCACGGGGTCTATAGGGTCTCATTACATAGATCGGACTCATAATGATTCTTGTCTTTTCAGCTTCCCAAGTGCTGGGATTACAGGCATGCGCCACTATGCTGTCTCAATCCCTATCACAGTGTGCTCCACAGGGAGAAATGGCACTGACACTGGGGATTGAACCCCATCCATTGTACTCTAGTATCTTTTTTTTTTTTTTTTTTTTGCTTGCTGAAGAAGAAAAAAAATCCTGAAACCAAAAGTTAAAGGGAATTTGTAGAGGTTTGTATAGGTTTTATTCTGTAATTGGAATCTTTAAGGCAGGTTAATACTGAAGAAGAAAACACCGATGGCAGACAAAAGGTATCAGGATAAGTAAGGGTCATTAGCATCTTTTTCTTTCCCTTTTATTTTCTATCTCGGTCACAGGGATTTTGGGGTGATATCAAATTGTTGGACTGAATAATCACTCCCAGTTAACCCCAGAATCATGCACTGTAGATACAGCCACCTCTGAAAATGTCCCACCTATGACGACATCCCTTTTAGGACTCCCTCAGTATGATTGTCTCTTTAAGCCCCCTTTAACTTTCCCTCCCTGTGCTCTTTCTACTCCTTCACAGAACTATACTGCTGCCCTAAACTGTTTTATGTCTGTCTTTAGAGGCCTGTAGGCTTCTCTAACCTCAAAGTCAAATGCCTAGGTTTTGCTGCTAACCAGCCTGGCTGCAGTACAAGTTAGACAATGGGACTATCTGCCCTACCCCACTAGAAACTCTTGATTATGACACCTTCATTGATTTAGATAACTTTTGTCACTGCAATGGGAAATAGTCCAAGGTGCCCTATGTCCTCACTTTCTTTTCTCTCTGCAATCATCCTGAACTCTGCCTGCCCTTAAATCCTGCCACCACCCCTGCAGCCACCACCACAGGCCACTGCTGGAGCTGCCACTGGCTATGCTGCAGAAGCCCCTCCCATGACAGATGCTACTTCCCTTTCTAACCACTCAATTTTCAGAAATTAGAGAGATACTTTACTCTCTCTTTTCTCCCTCTCCTACTGCCTTTCCTCATAGGGTCTTTCCAATTGCAAAAACAACTAACATATGTTTCCCCCTAACAGCATGTGTCCCACCCACTGCTTTCAAGCCCACCACAGGATAATAGTCCATCTATGCTGTCCTTAGAAGTTGACCCTGCTGCTTACCCTCAGTCCCTATGTCCCCACTCAGCAGGAAATCACTGGATTATTTCTTCACTCTTTTTATGGAGTCTGGGATGATAGGTCAGGACTCACAGTTTCTCCAGCTCTCTGTGCCCCAAACATTCCCTCTTAGTTTCCCAGGCACCCTGCCCCATAACTCTCTCCCCCTTAGATCTACACAGAACCAAGCCCAAAATTGCTGATCAGGTTCATCTGTGTTTGACCTGGGCAAGCAACCACAGAAACTCTCCTTTGTCAACATCAAAAGTACCCCAGAGACCATGTAGCCCTGAGAAGTTAGCTCTCTCTCAGATGTTCCAGACCACAACTCCTCCTCCCCTAAACCTTTTATAGCTCTGTTCTTTGCCTTGTTGGCTGGTATCTTCATCTGCTAGACAGCCAGCCTGCTTGCTGTCCCCAGTAAACCTACTCAAGTCAGAATGCCTGGTCTGGTTGATTGCATGGGTTTGTACCTAACAGGTCTTCCAGACAGTGGAGCAGATTCTGGCCAGGAATGGGATGTTAAGGCTTTTTCTTTGTTCCAAACAATGTTTTATTGTTTTGGTGGTTTCTCGATGGTATTGGGAAGCAGTAGACACTTCCACTTTCAGATCAGTTGTGGGTCTGCATGACTTCACTGTGCAGACCAGCGCTATGAGCAAGCCTCAGTCAAAATAATTTCTTCTCTGGGTAATCACAGCGTATCTTGCCTATTTGACTCTATTCCTAACAGAGCTATTTCTTTCCATAAACAGGATGTACTCAGCATCTGTCAGGGGTTTCATTTTGAGGTGTGGACAGCTTGCCAACACTTCATCAGTCAGTGCCAACCATTTGAGATATTATGTGCCAGGTTTGTGGATAGATAATACCAGGATTGAGAGGAAGGAGAATTACACAGGCAGAATAGTTAATTTCCCTTAATTGGTTCATTCAATATGCATCATAGTGACCAGCTGAGCATCAGAATGACCAGCCATTTCTAAGAAACAGAAGTAACAAGAACTGTAGCAGAAACTACTGCCTAGGCAACTAACAGAACCTGAAGTATACTGGCTAGGAAGGCATTTAAAAATATTTTATGTACGTATTTGGAACACGGTCTCACTACACAGCTTGCACTTGTGGTGATCCTTCTGTCTTAGCTCCTCCCAGCACTGGGATTACAGGCATATGCCACCATACCCAGTTTTGGTGGCCACACTGTCAGGGGGCCAGCCCTGGAGATCAAACCTGGGTCCTTGTGCTTACCAGGCAGATGTGTAGACTGCTGAATTATTTCCCCAGAACTAGAGGGCATTTCTCGCTAAAGACAATATAGCCAGTTTTCTATCCAGAAACAATATATGTGATATCTTCAGTATGCAATCAAATTAAATAATCACTTTGTAGTAGGAAGTTACTGGGAACAGTGATTAACAAGGTCAGTAATTCAGGCTACTCAGTAACAGGGTAGTATCTTCCTGGTGGTTGTACTCGTTCCTGAAACAGGCATCGCTTTCTGTTCCACTTATTCTCAATAAAGGCATCTCCATTCTCTGTAAAGATTTATTTTAGATCAATATTAGAATCATTATGGAAGAGTTAATGCTATCAAAAATAGCAATCAGAAATTCTCAAGATACAAAAGCCCTAACGGAAACAAATTGACATACACAGTAGACTTTTGTTTGCCCAGCAATCTTCATAAATTAATCAAAGAACATAGGCTTTGCTTTTACGAAATATTTAACAGATGGGACTTTCCCACTCTTCTTGAAGATTCATTGTATCTGTTCTTGGAAAAAGAAATAGTACAAAACAATTAATAAAAGAATAAAAACACTCAAATTAATAGAATTGTTTTCTGCATAAATACTGAAAATATTGAAAAGTAAACAAAGATGCTTGTCAATTAAACCACAAGATTTGAAAACAATGATGCCATTATAAGGTGAGATTAACTTATTAGTTTTTTTTTATTTTCCATTATTTTATTGAAGAACAAATAGCAATTAGAGAGTTTCATATTTAATTAGTATGACAGATTCAATAATTAAAACATTGCATATTGTTTTCATGGTGTTTTTTGTCATACAAGGTACATATATGATATTCTGTTTACAAACACTTTTAGAGAAGATGCCTCTAATCAATGAATTAAGAGAATGTAGCTGTATACCTATCTTTTTCTTTAAAGTTGAATTACACTACAGTTTCAACAATTAATACTTTTTACATTGTTATCTTCCTAGTGGTTATCCATAGTTCAAGAAGCAGACAGGATACCATGTCCAAACACTATTAGTGCAAATCATACTTCTCATAGAATTATGCAAAATTACTGCATATTTATCCTAACTGTATTGTTTATACAAACACAGAATGGTTCTTCCATTGTAGGGTTTTTTTTCTGTGTAGTCCTGTCAAAGGTGGGTATTCTATTGTCATTCAAATATTATAAGTGCAATTGAATTCAGTGAAACAATCCAACATAGTCCAGGAGTCCACAATAATAGTGGGTTATCAGAAGAAGTTGTTGACTAGAGCTACTCAGGTCACTTATTATTGTGGACTTATTTTATATACCTCATTTTTATATTTTTCTGCTGTGTGGTTAAGTCCAGGATAAAGTAACACCTATATAATAAAAAATGTAACTTTTGTATCTAATGAGGTCAGTGAAGTCCACTCAGGGTTTATCTTGTAATCCTGTACCTCACTCTGTAGATCCTTTGTCAGTGTCAGCCATGTGGATAAGTCACGGCCATTGCTTGACTAATTTGCTCTCTGTGAAGGCCTGAGACAAAGTTTTCTCTCCATGTGACTCTCCTGAGGCACATTATACATCATCTATCATATTCCTCTGTGGCTCCATAATTTCTTTGATAAGAAAATTTGAGGCAAAACTGAGTTCATGATGTTACAGTAAAGGTTCTCCTATGTCCTGAGTCTTTATTGACCTTGAAAGGATAGGGCAAAAATGTTGGCTGACCTTGCAGCCCTTTTATTTCTCCAATTTATGATCTCCAAACATAGGCTGTTAACCATCCAGAAGAGAAGCTGATTAGTACACTGAAACTTATGCAGTTCACTTTACCCTAACTATCTGACTAACTTCTTTTTGGTTGTTATACTGTTATATTTGTATTTCTATTGATTTCTTGTACTAGGGAGACTATACGGTATTTGTACATGTATGTCTTGTTTATTTCACTTATGAAAGTGAAATAGCAATCACTTCAATATAAATGCTTCAAGTTCATCATTTTTATAACTGAGTAATACTCCATTGTATAGAAATAGCACATCTTTTTCAACCATTCCTCATGTGACAGACATCTTGGTTGTGTCCAAGATTTTGCTACCACAAATTGTGCTGCTATAAACTTACATACACACACATCATTATGGTATGATGTTTTCAGTTACTCCGGGAAAATTCTGAGTAAGGGCAAATGGCTAGAATAGAATTTCAAGTCCTAGTTTTTTGAGGAGTCTCCACACTCATCTCCTAAAAGATTGCACCAGTCAACATTCTAACCAGCAGTGGAGAAGTGTTCCCTTTCCCCACAACCTCTCCAACATTTGTTGTTGGTTGATTTCCTTATGATAGCCATTCTTTCTGGAGTGAGATGGTATATCAGTGTTGTTTTAACTTGCATTTCATGGATGACTAGTGAAGTGAAACATTTTATCATATATTTATTTGCTTCTTTAATTTCATCCTCTGTGAAGTGTGTATTGATCTCAGATGCCCGTTTCTGTATTGTGTCTTTAAATTTGAGGGCACTTATGTATCTTGTTGTTCATGTATTCTAGAGAACAGACCTTCGTCTGATTAATTATTAGTTAGGATTTTTTCAAAATTTGTCGGTGGTCTTTTCACTTTGTTGATAATTTCTTTGGACATATACAAGTATTTCAATAAGAGCCGATCCCAGTTGTTAATTCTTACAAGTG
Source organism: Ctenomys sociabilis (assembly GCA_004027165.1). Classification (NCBI taxonomy): domain Eukaryota; kingdom Metazoa; phylum Chordata; class Mammalia; order Rodentia; family Ctenomyidae; genus Ctenomys; species Ctenomys sociabilis. The sequence continues at coordinate 5,467 of PVKA01027959.1, read as the reverse complement.
TTTCTCTTGTGAATACTTGTTTCTTCATCAACTGTTTGCATACCCACGTGTTTTCAAGAGTTCCTCCTACTTTCTCTTCCAGGAGATTGAATGTCTCTGTTTTAATGTTTAGATCATTAATCTATTTAGCTTAGTGCAGGGTCATAGACCTGGGTCAAGTTTTAGTTTTTGGCGTGTAGAAAGTCAATTTTTTCAGAAAACATTTGTGACACAGACTATCTTTCTTCCAGTAAGCTTGTTTGGCTCCTTTATTGAAGATCAGGTGGCTGAGTGTGTTCAGAGAGCCCTCTGCATCTTTTAATCTATTCTACTGATGTTCAGGTCTATTTCATTGCCAATACCATGTTGATTTTATCACAGTGGCTTTGCAGTATAATTTCGAGTCAAGAATTGTGATGCCTTCTACCTTGTCTTTATTGGTCAGGATTGCCTTTGCCATTCTAGATCTTTTCTGGTTCCAAATAAATTTTAGGAACAATTTCTCTAGGTCTGGGATGTATGCTGGTGGAAATTTGACAGGGATTGCTTTAAATCTGTACAACAATTTTGGGAGTATGGCCATCTTCATGATGTTGGTTCTTCTTATCCAGGGGCATGGAATATCTTTCCATTTTCTGAAATCCTCTATAATCTCTTTTCTTAGGGTGCTGTAACTTTCCATGAAAAGATCTTTGACTTCCTTGGTTAAGTGAATCCCAAGGTATTTCATTTTCCACGGTGCTGTTGTAAAAGGTATTGTTTTTATAGTTTCCATCTCAGTGTGTTTGTTATCTGTGTAGAGGAATGTTATTGCCTTTTGAGTATTGACTTTGTGTCTTGCTATGGTCCTGAATTTATGTATAAATTCTAATTGCTTCTTGATGGAGTCTGTTGGGTCTTCCAAGTAAAGTATCATGTCATCTGCAAATAGTGATAATTTAACTTCTTCTTTACATATTCTAATTCCTTTTGTTTCTCCCTCTTGTTTAATGGCTGTTGCTAATGATTACAAAACTATATTGAATAGGAAGGGTGAAAGAGAACATTCTTGTCTTCTACCAGATCTAAGAGTAAAAGATTTCAGTTTTTCTTTGTTTAGAATTATACTAGCCATTGGGTTGCCATAGATGGCTTTTATCAAATTGAGGTAGAAGCCTTCTATTCCAATTTTCTGTAGGGTTTTGAATATGAATGAGTGTTGGACTTTGTTAAAAGCTTTTTCTGCATCAACTGAGATGATCATGTGGTTTTTAGATTTCTATTAATATAATGTATCACATTTTTAGATTTCCAAATATTATACCATCCTTGCATCCCTGGGATGAATCCTACTTTGTCATGGTGTACGATGTATTTGCTGTAATCTATTTGCTAGCATTTTATTGAGGATTTTTGCATCAGTGTTCATTAGTGAGATTTGCCTGTGTTCTCTTTTTTAGTTGCTTCATTCCCTGGCTTTGGAATCAGTATACTTGCCTCCAGAAATGATTTGGGAGGACTGCTTTCTTTTCACTTTCATTGAAGAGTATGAGTAGTGTAGGGATTATGTCTCCTATGAATTTTTTGTAGAATTCAGCTGTGAATTCATCAGGATATGGACTTTTCTTTGTCAGCAGGATTTTATTTCATTTAGTATCTCATTGGCTGTTATTGTGTTATTGATAGGTGTTGTATCTTCTTGGTTCAGTTTTGGTAATTTGTACCTTTCGAGGAATCTGCCCATTTCTTCTGTGTCTTCTGTTCTATAAGGATAAAGATTCTCAAAGTAGCTATTGATAACCTTCTGAATTTCCACTGAGTCTGTCATGATTTCAACCTTTTCATTCCTTATTGCTTGTTTTTGAATTTTTCTTTCCTCTTTTTGATGAGGTTAGCTAGGAGCTTATCAATTTTATTTAGTCTTTCAAAGAACCAGCTTTTTGATTCATTGATTCTTTGAACTGTTTTCTTAATCTCAATTGAAAGAATTTCTGCTCTAATCTTTATGATTTCTTCCCATCTTTGGGCTCCGAGTTTGGTTTGGTCTTCCTTTTCTAGATATCAGAGGTTCAACATTAGGGTGTTTATTTTTTCCCTTTCTGTTTGCCTAATGTGTGAGTTCATAGCTATGATTTTCCCTCTAAGCACTGCTTTCATTGCATAACATTCTGATAAGTTGTGATTGAATTTTCTTTGAATTGTAGATATTGTTGAATTTTTTTAATTTCTTCTGTGGCCCATTGATTGCTGAGTAGGGTGTTGTTTATTTTCCATGTGTTTTTCAGGCTTTTCTGGTTTCTTTCAGTTTAATTGCACTGTGGTCAGATAATATGCATAATTTCTGTTTTCTTGTGTATACTTTAGCATGACCTCTGGAATAGTATGTGGTCTATTTTAGAAAATGACCCATGTGCAGCTGTAAAAAGTGTGTATTCAACTATGGTTTTGTGGAGCATTCTGTATATGTCTACCAGATCCATTTGTTCCAAGCTCTCATTCAGTTCTGCTACTTCTTTGCTAATTTTTTGTCTGTTTCATATGTCTTAAGGAGATAAGAGGGTGTTAAGGTCTCCTGTAAGATTGTAGTTTTGGATATTAGATTTTTCATGTATATTAAGATTTGTCTTACATAGTTGGGTGCTACTGTGTTTGGTGCATAGATATTTATGAGTGTTACCTCTTCCTTTTGAATTTTCCCCCTAACCAATATATAGTGGCCTTCTTCGTGTCATTTGATCATTCTTGGTTTGAAATGGAGACTGTCTGAGAACAAAGTTGCTACTCGTGTTTTTTTCCTGTGGAGCTGCATCACAGTATTTTCCAATCCTTTGATTTTAAGCCTATCAATGTCTTTTTGAGTTAAATGTGTTTCTTGTATACAGCATATTGTTGGGTTTTGTTTCCTAATCCACTGTGCCAGTCTATTTCTCTTAATTGGTGAATTGATTTCATTTATATTTATGTTTATAATGGAAGTGCATGGACTTATGATTGTCATGATATTTACCTGCTGTAATTTACTCATTTTTGTCCTGTGATTAATTGTTTGCCCTAATTAAGGGCTTCTTTGTCATCATGAAATTCTTTAGTCGTTGTTTGTCATGGAAATATTCACTTCTACATCAAAATTGAAAGAGAGTTTTGCAGAATATAGTAGTCTTGGCTGGAATTTGTTTTCATACAGAACTTGAAGACCTCTACACCATGCTCTTCTTAACTTCATGGTTTGTGAAGAGATGTCGGCTGTAATTCTGATGGGTTTTCCTTTGAATATGATCTGCTTCTTAAGCATCTTTCAGTATGTTATTCTTGTGTTGGATTTCTAGGATCTTGACTATTATATGTCTTGATATGTTTTTAGTTGACTTGAAGTTATTTGGCACTCTGTATGCTTCGGTTGCCTGAATGTCAGATTGTTTCTTAATATTTGGGGACTTTTCTGCTATTACTTTGCCCATATTCTTTTTATATCTTTTGTATTGGCTCCTTCTTTTTCATTGTTTCCTACTAATCTCACATCGTTCATCTTGGCATCATCTTGCAGGTGATGGATTTTTTTTCTTGCATCCTTCTTGTTATTAAGAGATCCTTTCTCACATTTCACTAGCTGCACCAACATCTTCAAGATCTGAGACTCTATCTTCACTTTTCCTGAAATGGTTTTGAAGACTCATGATTGAGATTTTAAGTTCTTATATATCTCTTTGACTCTGCTTCATGCAGTCTGTTTCTTTCCTGTATTGCTCATCAAGGATTCTGTCATATTTCTAATCTCCTCTATTTATTTTATCAATGTCTTCTTCAGAAGTAGCTACTGATTCTTTTACTGCACAGATTTTTTCCATATTCCATTTCCTCCATTTATTTCCATAATTGATTCTCTACTTCATATTCTATGATTTCAAAGATTTCTTCTTTTTATTTCAGAAATTATTTCTGTTCTGAGTTCCTCTTTATCTTTCTGCTGTTGTTTCTTTGCTTGTGACATTGTTAATTTGTATATTTCAAGTGAAATAGTGTTTTCTGCACTTGTTCTGGATGGGTATTGGGTTTCCCCCATACGTTTCTGGATTTGATTCATTACTTCAGATATTATGTATTCAAAAATTTCTTCTTTTATTTCAGGTGTTAATTCTGTTCTGAGTTCTTCTATACCTGTCTGCTGTTGTTTCTTTGCTTCTGCCTGTGTTATTTCATTCATTTTAGCTGATTTAGTGTCCCCTCCACTTATTGGTAGACTTGAGGTCTGAGATTGCATTTTTCTCCTTGTCTTTGTCATTTTGTATAGCACTGACCTCTGACCTTTGCTGTAGAGCTTTGTGGCAGTTACAGTCTTAGTGCGCAATGAGATTCGGGTGCCAATCTATTAAGTCTGAGATTATTCAGTTATGCCTGGCCTGGATCAAGCTACTGTTTTCAGCTCCTTTTTGCTGCAGCTCTTCTGGCACGACTGTGAGCCTGTGGTTCCTCTCTTTTGTGCCCATGGCCCAGGGAGCACCGAGGAGAGCCAAAACTCTCCCATACAGTCATGGGGTTGGGCTTGGGTGGATCAGAGGCCGTAAGAGTGGGAAAATTTCTCAGTCACTGGGCGGGCTTGGCAGCACGTCCTGGCTAGTTGCAGGGCAGTCTGGGCTGGGGTTGATAGGCGAGAGAGGCTCTTTAACCTAGAAATTAACTCTTATATAGCAAATCAGTGATAAAATATAAAATTTTATTTTTTTTTGGAAATCAGTATCAAATGTCTTTAGAAGTCCATAAATTATAGTTATTGATTTGTTACTTTATCATAAGGAATTCAATAAATGCATGCAACATACATGATATGCTTTTTCATAGTAGATAAATACATATATTTATTCTGATATATATTACTTAATCATATAAGGCACATTTATGGAGCTGGTTGTTTTCTTTTCATTTATTTATCTAGGGCTTATTCTGTACTTTATTTATTTATTTTTAGTTTTTAATTTTTTAGGGGGAAACTGGTTATTGAACTCAGGCCCTTATGCTTGCCAGGGAAACCCTTGTTCTACTGAGCCATCTCCCTGGCCCTAGGGCTTATGCTTTAATTGTTGAAGGCTTCTTGTCTTTTTGAATTGTGTAACCTGTGCCCTAATATGGCTATATATATGTATAGTATATAATATACATATATATTAGTAAATGATTAGAATAAATGATATTTTAATCTTTCTAAAAAAATTTTTATACCAGAGATCAATCCCATAATCTTAGGCCTGCTAAGTGTATACTACAACATTAATCATCTCTAGCCTATGAAAATTTCCTGTATGAACTAATTGCAGCATATTTTGTATTAGTTTTTACTTAAGAAATATTTTTATTTATATTATGCATTTTGATAAAATTGGTAAAAAGACAAAGGATCTACAGAATAATGTACAGGACTACAAGATAAACCCTGAGAGGACTTCATTGACCACATAAGAAATATAAAGTTCATGTGTTGGTATATAAGTCTTGATCTATCTAGGTCTTAACCATC